>JAPDDL010000383.1:0-64419 GCA_027422435.1 Schizopygopsis pylzovi | reverse complement strand
AAACCAACCAAAACACACTAAAACCCCAAACCATCAAAAAACACCAAGAACACTCAAAAACACTCAAAACCAAAAAAACCCAACCAAAAAACACACAACCCTAACCAAACCACTCAAAAAACACTCAAGAAACTAAAAACACTCAAACAAAACACCAAAACACCAAAAACACACTAAACCAACAAAAAAACAACCCCTAAACCTAACCAAACCACTCAAAAAAACTAAAAAAACACCAAAAACCAAACAAAACCTAACACAAACCACTAAAAAACACTCAAGAAACTAAAAACACTCAAAACCAAACACAAACCCAAACCAAAAACACACTAAACCAACCAAACCACCAAAAAAAAACACCAAAATACTAACAAAACACCCACAAACCCCCCCAAAACCCAAAAAACCCAAGAACACTCAAAAACCCCAAAAACACCAAAACCAACACAAACCCAACCAAAAACCACAAACCAACCAACCTCTCAAAAAACCCAAAATACACAAAACACTCCAACACAAACCACCAAAAACACCCTCAAAAAACACTCAAGAACACTCAAAAACACCAAAACCAACACAAACCCAACCAAAAACACACTAAACCTAACCAAACCACTCAAAAAACACTCAAGAATACTACAAAACACTCAACACAAACCATCAAAAAACACTCAAGAACACTCAAAAACCTCAAAACCAAACAAACCCAACCAAAAACACACTAAACCTAACCAAACCATTCAAAAAACACTCAAGAATACTACAAAACACTCAACACAAAAACTCAAAAAACACTCAAGAACACTCAAAAACACTCAAAACCAACACAAACCCAACCAAAAACACACTAAACCTAACCAAACCACTCAAAAAAACTCAAAATACTACAAAACACTCAACACAAACCACTCAAAAAACACTCAAAAAAACACTCAAGAACACTCAAAAACACTCAAAACCAACACAAACCCAACCAAAAACACACTAAACCTAACCAAACCACTCAAAAAACACTCAAGAACACTCAAAAACACTCAAAACCAACACAAACCCAACCAAAAACACACTAACCCTAACCAAACCACTCAAAAAACACTCAAGAATACTACAAAACACTCAACACAAAAACTCAAAACACTCAAAAACACACTAAACCAACAAAAAACACCAAACCTAACCAAACCACTCAAAAAAACTAAAAAAACACTCAAGAATACTACAAAACACTCAACACAAACCACTCAAAAACACTCAAGAACACTCAAAAACACCAAAACCAACACAAACCCAACCAAAAACACACTAAACCTAACCAAACCACCAAAAAAACTCAAGAATACTACAAAACACTCAACACAAACCACTCAAAAACACTCAAAAAACACTCAAGAACACTCAAAAACTCAAAAAACTCAAAAACCAACACAAACCCAACCAAAAACACACTAAACCTAACCAAACCACTCAAAAAACACTCAAGAATACTACAAAACACTAAACACAAACCACTCAAAAACACTCAAAAAACACTCAAGAACACTCAAAAACACTCAAAACCAACACAAACCCAACCAAAAACACACTAAACCTAACCAAACCACTCAAAAAACACTCAAGAATACTACAAAACACTCAACACAAACCACTCAAAAAACACCAAGAACACTCAAAAACACTCAAAAACCAACACAAACCCAACCAAAAACACACTAAACCTAACCAAACCATTCAAAAAACACTCAAGAATACTACAAAAACACTCAACACAAAACACTCAAAAAACACTCAAGAACACTCAAAAACACTCAAAACCAACACAAACCCAACCAAAAACACACTAAACCTAACCAAACCACTCAAAAAACACTCAAGAATACTACAAAACACTCAACACAAACCACTCAAAAACACTCAAAAAACTCAAGAACACTCAAAAACACTCAAAAACCAACCAAACCCAACCAAAAACACACTAAACCTAACCAAACCACTCAAAAAACACTCAAGAACACTCAAAAAACTCAAAACCAACCAAACCCAACAAAAAACAACTAACCCTAACCAAACCACTCAAAAAACACTCAAGAATACTAAAAACACTCAACACAAAACACTCAAGAACACTCAAAAACACACTAAACCAACAAAAAACACACTAAACCTAACCAAACCACTCAAAAAAAACTAAAAAAACACTCAAGAATACTACAAAACACTCAACACAAACCACTCAAAAAAACTCAAGAACACTCAAAAACACTCAAAACCAACACAAACCCAACCAAAAACACACTAAACCTAACCAAACCACTCAAAAAACACTCAAGAATACTACAAAACACTCAACACAAACCACTCAAAAACACTCAAAAAACACTCAAGAACACTCAAAAACCTCAAAAACACTCAAAACCAACACAAACCCAACCAAAAACACACTAAACCTAACCAAACCTCTCAAAAAACACTCAAGAATACTACAAAACACTCAACACAAACCACTCAAAAACACTCAAAAAACACTCAAAACACTCAAAAACACTCAAAACCAACACAAACCCAACCAAAAACACACTAAACCTAACCAAACCACTCAAAAAAACACTCAAGAATACTACAAAACCTCAACACAAACCACTCAAAAAACACTCAAGAACACTCAAAAACACTCAAAACCAACACAAACCCAACCAAAAACACATAAACCTAACCAAACCATTCAAAAAACACTCAAAATACTACAAAACACCAACACAAAACACTCAAAAAACACTCAAGAACACTCAAAAACACTCAAAACCAACACAAACCCAACCAAAAACCACTAAACCTAACCAAACCACTCAAAAAACACTCAAGAATACTACAAAACACTCAACACAAACCACTCAAAAACACTCAAAAAACACTCAAGAACACTCAAAAACACTCAAAACCAACACAAACCCAACCAAAAACACACTAAACCTAACCAAACCACTCAAAAAACACTCAAGAACACTCAAAAACACTCAAAACCAACACAAACCCAACCAAAAACACACTAACCCTAACCAAACCACTCAAAAAACACTCAAGAATACTACAAAACACTCAACACAAAACACTCAGAACACTCAAAAACACACTAAACCAACAAAAAACACACTAAACCTAACCAAACCACTCAAAAAAACAAAAAAAAACCTCAAGAATACTACAAAACACTCAACACAAACCACTCAAAAAACACTCAAGAACACCAAAAACACTCAAAACCAACACAAACCCAACCAAAAACACACTAAACCTAACCAAACCACTCAAAAACACTCAAGAATACTACAAAACACTCAACACAACCATCAAAAACACTCAAAAAACACTCAAGAACACTCAAAACACTCAAAAACACTCAAAACCAACACAAACCCAACCAAAAACACACTAAACCTAACCAAACCTCTCAAAAAACACTCAAGAATACTACAAAACACTCAACACAAACCACTCAAAAACCCAAAAAACACTCAAGAACACTCAAAAACACTCAAAACCAACACAAACCCAACCAAAAACACACTAAACCTAACCAAACCACTCAAAAAACACTCAAGAATACTACAAAACACTCAACACAAACCACTCAAAAAACACTCAAGAACACTCAAAAACACTCAAAACCAACACAAACCCAACCAAAAACACACTAAACCTAACCAAAACCATTCAAAAAACACTCAAGAATACTACAAAACACTCAACACAAAACACTCAAAAAACACTCAAGAACACTCAAAAACACTCAAAACCAACACAAACCCAACCAAAAACACACTAAACCTAACCAAACCACTCAAAAAACACTCAAGAATACTACAAAACACTCAACACAAACCACTCAAAAACACTCAAAAAAACACTCAAGAACACTCAAAAACACTCAAAACCAACACAAACCCAACCAAAAACACACTAAACCCTAACCAAACCACTCAAAAAACACTCAAGAACACTCAAAAACACTCAAAACCAAACAAACCCAACCAAAAACACACTAACCCTAACCAAACCACTCAAAAAAACACTCAAGAATACTACAAAACACTCAACACAAAACACTCAAAACACTCAAAAACACACTAAACCAACAAAAACACACTAAACCTAACCAAACCACTCAAAAAAACTAAAAAAACACTCAAGAATACTACAAAACACTCAACACAAACCACTCAAAAAACACTCAAGAACACTCAAAAACACTCAAAACCAACACAAAACCCAACCAAAAACACACTAAACCTAACCAAACCACTCAAAAAACACTCAAGAATACTACAAAACACTCAACACAAACCACTCAAAAACACTCAAAAAACACTCAAGAACACTCAAAAACACTCAAAACCAACACAAACCCAACCAAAAACACACTAAACCTAACCAAACCACTCAAAAAACACTCAAGAATACTACAAAACACTCAAACAAACCACTCAAAAACACTCAAAAAAACAATCAAGAACTCAAGTGCAATCGACTGGGCACCCCCCCAAATAGTATTTATACCACAGTTCACTCTATAGGACACTTGAAAGGGTAAACCAGGAGGGGGTGCACAAAGGTGCACTATCAAATTTTGGTCCTAGGAGTACAAAACCAAGTGCAATCGACTGGGCACCCCCCAAATAGTATTTAAAACCACAGTTCAGCTCTAAGGACACTTGAAAGGGGTAAACCAGGAGGGGGTGCACAAAGGTGCACTATCAAATTTTGGTGCTAGGGTACAAAACCAAGTGCAATCGACTGGGCACCCCCCCAAATAGTATATATACCACAGTTCAGCTCTCTAGGACACTTGAAAGGGGTAAACCAGGAAGGGGTGCACAAAGGTGCACATCAAATTTTTGCTAGGGGTACAAAACCAAGGGCAATCGACTGGGCACCCCCCAAATAGTATATATACCAAATTTCACTCTCTAGGTGCAAAATAACTGGGGGGTGCACTTCAATATATCAGCCTAAGGTTACCAAACCATGTGCAATCGATTGGGGGTCCTCTAATTAGTATAATACCGAATTTCACATCACAGGACCTATAGAAACCAAGTGCACCCCACCCAAAAAATCAAGAATACTCAAACCCCTTCCAAAACCATTCAAAAACCTCAAAAAAACCAAAACACTCAAAAACCTAAAAACCAACACCCCAACCCAAAAACCATAAACCCCTTCCAAACCATTCAAAAAACCTCAAAGAAATCCAAAAACACTCAAAACCAAAAACCAAACCCCAACCCAAAAACCAACTACCCCTTCCAAACCATTCAAAAAACCTCAAAGAATATACCAAAATTTCAACACAAAACCTAAGAAACCAAAACACCAAACCCAAAAAACCAACTAAACCCCTTCCAAACCATTCAAAAAAATAAAAAAACACTCAAGGAAACCTAAAAAACCAACACCCCACCTTAAAAACCAACTCGGCCTCAAAACACCAAAAACCAACACCAAACCCAAAAAAACCAACACCTCCTAAAAAAAAAAAAAACCCACCCTTTCAAGGGGAATTTCTAAAAACCTAACCAAACCCTAAAACCTAAAAAACCCTAAAACCCTAAAAACCTAAAAACCCTAAAACCCAACCAAACCCAACCAAAACCCTAAACCCTAACCCAAACCCTAAAAAACCCTAAAATAACCTAACAAAACCCTAACCCAAACCCTAAAAACCTAAAAAACCACCCAAAACCTAAAAAACCTAAAACCAACCCAAACCCAACCCAAAAACACACTAAACCTAACCAAACCACTCAAAAAACACTCAAGAATACTACAAAACACTCAACACAAACCACTCAAAAAACACTCAAGAACACTCAAAAACACTCAAAACCAACACAAACCCAACCAAAAACACACTAAACCTAACCAAACCATTCAAAAAACACTCAAGAATACTACAAAACACTCAACACAAAACACTCAAAAAACACTCAAGAACACTCAAAAACACTCAAAACCAACACAAACCCAACCAAAAACACACTAAACCTAACCAAACCACTCAAAAAACACTCAAGAATACTACAAAACACTCAACACAAACCACTCAAAAACACTCAAAAAACACTCAAGAACACTCAAAAACACTCAAAACCAACACAAACCCAACCAAAAACACACTAAACCTAACCAAACCACTCAAAAAACACTCAAGAACACTCAAAAACACTCAAAACCAACACAAACCCAACCAAAAACACACTAACCCTAACCAAACCACTCAAAAAACACTCAAGAATACTACAAAACACTCAACACAAAACACTCAAGAACACTCAAAAACACACTAAACCAACAAAAAACACACTAAACCTAACCAAACCACTCAAAAAAACTAAAAAAACACTCAAGAATACTACAAAACACCAACACAAACCACTCAAAAAACACTCAAGAACACTCAAAAACACTCAAAACCAACACAAACCCAACCAAAAACACACTAAACCTAACCAAACCACTCAAAAAACACTCAAGAATACTACAAAACACTCAACACAAACCACTCAAAAACACTCAAAAAACACTCAAGAACACTCAAAAACATCAAAAACACTCAAAAACAACACAAACCCAACCAAAAACACACTAAACCTAACCAAACCTCTCAAAAAACACTCAAGAATACTACAAAACACTCAACACAAACCACTCAAAAACACTCAAAAAACACTCAAGAACACTCAAAAACACTCAAAACCAACACAAACCCAACCAAAAACACACTAAACCTAACCAAACCACTCAAAAAACACTCAAGAATACTACAAAACACTCAACACAAACCACTCAAAAAACACTCAAGAACACTCAAAAACACTCAAAACCAACACAAACCCAACCAAAAACACACTAAACCTAACCAAACCATTCAAAAAACACTCAAGAATACTACAAAACACTCAACACAAAACACTCAAAAAACACTCAAGAACACTCAAAAACACTCAAAACCAACACAAACCCAACCAAAAACACACTAAACCTAACCAAACCACTCAAAAAACACTCAAGAATACTACAAAACACTCAACACAAACCACTCAAAAACACTCAAAAAACACTCAAGAACACTCAAAAACACTCAAAACCAACACAAACCCAACCAAAAACACACTAAACCTAACCAAACCACTCAAAAAACACTCAAGAACACTCAAAAACACTCAAAACCAACACAAACCCAACCAAAAACACACTAACCCTAACCAAACCACTCAAAAAACACTCAAGAATACTACAAAACACTCAACACAAAACACTCAAGAACACTCAAAAACACACTAAACCAACAAAAAACACACTAAACCTAACCAAACCACTCAAAAAAACTAAAAAAACACTCAAGAATACTACAAAACACTCAACACAAACCACTCAAAAAACACTCAAGAACACTCAAAAACACTCAAAACCAACACAAACCCAACCAAAAACACACTAAACCTAACCAAACCACTCAAAAAACACTCAAGAATACTACAAAACACTCAACACAAACCACTCAAAAACACTCAAAAAACACTCAAGAACACTCAAAAACACTCAAAAACACTCAAAACCAACACAAACCCAACCAAAAACACACTAAACCTAACCAAACCTCTCAAAAAACACTCAAGAATACTACAAAACACTCAACACAAACCACTCAAAAACACTCAAAAAACACTCAAGAACACTCAAAAACACTCAAAACCAACACAAACCCAACCAAAAACACACTAAACCTAACCAAACCACTCAAAAAACACTCAAGAATACTACAAAACACTCAACACAAACCACTCAAAAAACACTCAAGAACACTCAAAAACACTCAAAACCAACACAAACCCAACCAAAAACACACTAAACCTAACCAAACCATTCAAAAAACACTCAAGAATACTACAAAACACTCAACACAAAACACTCAAAAAACACTCAAGAACACTCAAAAACACTCAAAACCAACACAAACCCAACCAAAAACACACTAAACCTAACCAAACCACTCAAAAAACACTCAAGAATACTACAAAACACTCAACACAAACCACTCAAAAACACTCAAAAAACACTCAAGAACACTCAAAAACACTCAAAACCAACACAAACCCAACCAAAAACACACTAAACCTAACCAAACCACTCAAAAAACACTCAAGAACACTCAAAAACACTCAAAACCAACACAAACCCAACCAAAAACACACTAACCCTAACCAAACCACTCAAAAAACACTCAAGAATACTACAAAACACTCAACACAAAACACTCAAGAACACTCAAAAACACACTAAACCAACAAAAAACACACTAAACCTAACCAAACCACTCAAAAAAACTAAAAAAACACTCAAGAATACTACAAAACACTCAACACAAACCACTCAAAAAACACTCAAGAACACTCAAAAACACTCAAAACCAACACAAACCCAACCAAAAACACACTAAACCTAACCAAACCACTCAAAAAACACTCAAGAATACTACAAAACACTCAACACAAACCACTCAAAAACACTCAAAAAACACTCAAGAACACTCAAAAACACTCAAAACCAACACAAACCCAACCAAAAACACACTAAACCTAACCAAACCACTCAAAAAACACTCAAGAATACTACAAAACACTCAACACAAACCACTCAAAAACACTCAAAAAAACAATCAAGAACTCAAGTGCAATCGACTGGGCACCCCCCAAATAGTATTTATACCACAGTTCAGCTCTATAGGACACTTGAAAGGGGTAAACCAGGAGGGGGTGCACAAAGGTGCACTATCAAATTTTGGTCCTAGGAGTACAAAACCAAGTGCAATCGACTGGGCACCCCCCAAATAGTATTTATACCACAGTTCAGCTCTATAGGACACTTGAAAGGGGTAAACCAGGAGGGGGGTGCACAAAGGTGCACTATCAAATTTTGGTGCTAGGGGTACAAAACCAAGTGCAATCGACTGGGCACCCCCCAAATAGTATATATACCACAGTTCAGCTCTCTAGGACACTTGAAAGGGGTAAACCAGAAGGGTGCACAAAGGTGCACTATCAAATTTTGGTGCTAGGGGTACAAAACCAAGGGCAATCGACTGGGCACCCCCAAATAGTATATATACCAAATTTCAGCTCTCTAGGTGCAAAATAACTGGGGGGTGCACTTCAATATATCAGCCTAGAGTTACCAAACCATGTGCAATCGATTGGGGGTCCTCTAATTAGTATATATACCGAATTTCAGCATCACAGGACCTATAGAAACCAAGTGCACCCCACCCTATAAGGGGGTGCAGTACCATATCTCGACCCCTGGTGGCGCTAAACCATGTGCAAACGATTGGGGGTCCTCTAATTAGTATATATACCAAATTTCAGCATCACAGGACCTATAGAAACCAAGTGCACCCCACCCTATAAGGGGGTGCAGTACCATATCTCGACCCCTGGTGGCGCTAAACCATGTGCAAACGATTGGGGGTCCTCTAATTAGTATATATACCAAATTTCAGCATCACAGGACCTATAGAAACCAAGTGCACCCCACCCTATAAGGGGGTGCAGTACCATATCTCGACCCCTGGTGGCGCTAAACCATGTGCAAACGATTGGGGGTCCTCTAATTAGTATATATACCAAATTTCAGCATCACAGGACCTATAGAAACCAAGTGCACCCCACCCTATAAGGGGGTGCAGTACCATATCTCGACCCCTGGTGGCGCTAAACCATGTGCAAACGATTGGGGGTCCTCTAATTAGTATATATACCAAATTTCAGCATCACAGGACCTATAGAAACCAAGTGCACCCCACCTTATAAGGGGGTGCAGTACCATATCTCGGCCCCTGGTGGCGCTAGAGCTACCAAAATATGTGCATACGACTGGGCATCCTCTAATTAGTATATATACCGAATTTCAGCCTCCTAGGAAAAAAAAAAATAGTGCACCCACCCTTTCTATAGGGGTGCAATTTCGTATTTAACTCTATTACCTAACCCTAACCCTAACCCTAACCCTAACCCTAACCCTAACCCTAACCCTAACCCTAACCCTAACCCTAACCCTAACCCTAACCCTAACCCTAACCTAACCCTAACCTAACCCTAACCCTAACCTAACCTAACCTAACCCTAACCCTAACCCTAACTAACCCTAACCCTAACCCTAACCCTAACCCTAACTAACCCTAACCCTCCTAGGAAAAAAAAAAATAGTGCACCCACCCTTTCTATAGGGGTGCAATTTCGTATTTAACTCTATTACCTAACCCTAACCTAACCCTAACCCTAACCCTAACCCTAACCCTAACCCTAACCCTAGCACTTCGGAGGGGGAGCACTTATCGCATTTATCTATATAACCTAACCCTAACCTAACCTAACCCTAACCCTAACCCTAACCCTAACCCTAACCCTAACCTAACCCTAACCCTAACCCTAACCCTAAAATTGGAAATCACGTCTCGTCATCTGCGTCTATCACTTGGGGGGTTCCTCAGGGATCAATTCTTGGTCCGACTTTATTCTCATTGTATATGTTACCCTTGGGGGCAATTTTTAGACAATATAATATTAATTATCATATGTATGCTGATGATCGTTGGATCGTTTTCCGTTGGAGAGTGATGGCCATACATCTTTTGCTAATTTTCATAAGTGTCTGACTGAGGTAAAGGAATGGTTAACAAATTACTAAATGAGGATAAGTCTGAATTTATTATGTTTGGGAATAAAATGCCTGGAAATGACCTGATTGAAAGTTATGGACTATTGTCCAATAATAGTTATGTGAAGAATATTGGAGTATTTTTTGATTCTGAAATCCGCTTTGATCGGCAAGTTAATAGCGTGGCGAAAACATCCTTTTTTCTGTTAAGGAAATTGTCTAAACTGAAATATATCCTTTCATATAAGGACTTGGAGATTGTTTTACATGCTTTTATTTCCACATGGTTGGATTATTGTAACGCTCTCTATCTAGGCATAAGTGAATCCTTGGTTGCTCGTCTTCAGTATGTTCAGAACGCTGCTGCAAGAATTTTGACAAACACCAAAAAACGAGATCATATAACGCCTCTATTGATATCCCTTCTTTGGTTACCAGTGAAATACAGAATACAATACAAGGTGTTAATGTTTGTCTATAAAGCACTGCACAATCAAGCTCCTGAATATATAAAGGACATGTTAATCCCTTATCAGTCCCAACGTCATCTACGTTGCTCTCAATATATGCTTCTAACTGTCCCGCGGTCTCGGTTGAGGCGTAGTGGAGACCGCGCTTTCTCTGTTGCGGCTCCTGCACTCTGGAATGTATTACCGTTATCCATTAAAGTATCGTCAAGCATGGACATTTTTAAAAAGGACTTAAAGACCTATCTTTTTTATCGAGCTTTTGGTATTTAATTGAGTTGGATTATTGTGAAGGATGTGCTTGTTATGTCATATTGCTATTTTATGTGTATGTATTTTAGTATTTTTATGAACTATGGACAGCACTTTGGTCCATTCTAATGGTTTGAAAGTGCTCTATAAATAAAATTGAGTTGAGTTGAGTTGAGAGCAGGTTTTCCCTCAGCATCACAAAGAGCCGCTATAATGTGAAATATTAATTAAACAGCCAATTACAGAGTGACATCAAACTTTAAACAGTTAAGTCTGTTTGATCATGAGTAAATAATTATTTACAGTTACTGTAGAGAGAGAAAAATTATTTTATTCTAGAGTTTAGAAAACTCATTCAAACAAGTGATAGATTGTAAAAACAGCAGCGCTATAAACACACAGATGTCTTTCCTAACATTAACAGCTCAGTTCTGTGTGAATTAAAGATAAATGTGCATATATTGATCTGTTTGAATATATGTCTGCTGAATGTGATCGTGTTTACTGATTGCTGACAAACATAACTATTCATAACTAGGGATGGGTACCGAAACCAGGTATTTAATCGGTCTCGGGGCTAAATCATGAAAGACCGGAGTATCGATAAGCTCTGACGTTAACGGTTCTGCTATCAGTACTGGAGAAATTAAGAAAACACACATACATTTATTATTGCTATATATACACATTATCTTGCTAATTCTATCTCACCAGAGTCGCCAGCTGTTTTTATGTGCAATAATATTCAAACATTTGTCTATGATGCATTTTCATGCTGCTCACGTGGAAGAGTTTCAGCATGCGCAACATGAAAACCCTGTTTATAATAGAAGCGAGAACTAACCATTAAAACAAATGCTTACACTTTAGGCCTGTGGCTGTTATATTAAACTAAGTTTATTTAATGTTTTTTTTGCTTCTCTAAGGATTAAAGCTGCGTTTCTTCTAGCACAACTATTCCCTTCACAGCGGTGCGCATTCGTTCCTCCCTGACCAAACCTTAACGTCAGAATCAGATCAAACATTTGCCGATTGTTGTAAATTAGCATGTGTTTTTGACTGTTCTTTTTTAGGATTACTGATAAACTACTGCCGTTTGATTTTTATATATTACAATTTTAGATAAATTATGTATTAATTTATTATGTCTTTATAGGTATTTTCTTTAGTTTTAGTTGTAATAAATTTGACTTATTTTAGTAGCGTTACTTCAACATACTACAAACCCGATTCCAAAAAAGTTGGGACACTGTACAAATTGTGAATACAAAAGGAATGCAATAATTTCTAAATCTCATAAACTTATATTTTATTCACAATAGAATATAGATAACATATTAAATGTTGAAAGTGAGACATTTTGAAATGTCATGCAAAATATTGGCTCATTTTGGATTTCATGAGAGCTACACATTCCAAAAAAGTTGTGACAGGTAGCAATAAGAGGCCGGAAAAGTTAAATGTACATATAAGGAACAGCTGGAGGACCAATTTGCAACTTATTAGGTCAATTGGCAACATGATTGGGTATAAAAAGAGCCTCTCAGAGTGGCAGTGTCTCTCAGAAGTCAAGATGGGAAGAGGATCACCAATTCCCCCAATGCTGCGGCGAAAAATAGTGGAGCAATATCAGAAAGGAGTTTCTCAGAGAAAAATTGCAAAGAGTTTGAAGTTATCATCATCTACAGTGCATAATATCATCCAAAGATTCAGAGAATCTGGAACAATCTCTGTGCGTAAGGGTCAAGGCCGGAAAACCATACTGGATGCCCGTGATCTTCGGGCCCTTAGACGGCATTGCATCACATACAGGAATGCTACTGTAATGGAAATCACAACATGGGCTCAGGAATACTTCCAGAAAACATTGTCGGTGAACACAATCCATCGTGCCATTCGCCTATGCCGGCTAAAACTCTATAGGTCAAAAAAGAAGCCATATCTAAACATGATCCATAAGCGCAGGCGTTTTCTCTGGGCCAAGGCTCATTTAAAATGGACTGTGGCAAAGTGGAAAACTGTTCTGTGGTCAGACGAATCAAAATTTGAAGTTCTTTTTGGAAAACTGGGACGCCATGTCATCCGGACTAAAGAGGACAAGGACAACCCAAGTTGTTATCAGCGCTCAGTTCAGAAGCCTGCATGTCTGATGGTATGGGGTTGCATGAGTGCGTGTGGCATGGGCAGCTTACACATCTGGAAAGGCACCATCAATGCTGAAAGGTATATCCAAGTTCTAGAACAACAAATGCTCCCATCCAGACGTCGTCTCTTTCAGGGAAGACCTTGCATTTTCCAACATCAGAACATTCCAACATCCATTCCAGACCACATACTGCATCAATTACAACATCATGGCTGCGTAGAAGAAGGATCCGGGTACTGAAATGGCCAGCCTGCAGTCCAGATCTTTCACCCATAGAAAACATTTGGCGCATCATAAAGAGGAAGATGCGACAAAGAAGACCTAAGACAGTTGAGCAGCTAGAAGCCTGTATTAGACAAGAATGGGACAACATTCCTATTCATAAACTTGAGAACTTGTCTCCTCAGTCCCCAGACGTTTGCAGACTGTTATAAAAAGAAGAGGGGATGCCACACAGTGGTAAACATGGCCTTGTCCCAACTTTTTTGAGATGTGTTGATGCCATGAAATTTAAAATCAACTTATTTGTCCCTTAAAATGATACATTTTCTCAGTTTAAACATTTGATATGTCATCTATGTTGTATTCTGAATAAAATATTGAAATTTGAAACTTCCACATCATTGCATTCTGTTTTTATTCACAATTTGTACAGTGTCCCAAATTTTTGGGACACTGTTCCCCAGCAGTTCCCCAGGCTGTGCGCGTGTGTGCATGTGTGCGGCACGCTCTAAAACTAACAAGAAAAGTACACTTTGAGCTGCGGCGCATCCAAACGATCAAATACACACAAAATATGTAAAAACAGCCAGCTTGGAGAGTATTCACTTAAACACAGTTCATGTCTTAAAGTGAACGAGAACATTTGGGAGAAAATCCGATGTGTGTCAATGTTTTGTCTTAAAGTGACAGACTGCTTCATCAATGTTAATCAAAGAGAAAATCACCCACAGCTCTTAATCTGAATAAAGTTATAGCTTTAATAAGCATTAATATATCAATACATACTGTGAAAACTATGCAGTGTTCATTTACATTTGATCACTTTTAGATTTATTTTGTAGATATTACTCACCAGAACATTAATGTTAGTGGACCTTCATGGAAAAAGGAAAGCACAGTTTTTTTCATTTAATTTGTACATTTGTTTTATGGTATGATAAATAATATATTTATCAGTTTGTTTAACGTTGTTTCTTTGTTCATATTCTTACTGTATCTTATCTTATGTATATAAAACACTAAAAATGCCTGCACACTGGTGCATTTACAAATTGATGTTTTATATTCATTTAATGAAACCATTTATTTTACATTTCAGAATATAAATCAATGTTAATTCAGCTCCTAATCTATAATATATATATATATATATACATATATATATATATAACAAAAATAACAAAAAAGAACCAATAAGAATACCGAATCGATAAGCAGTATTGATAAGATTACTAATACCATTAAAACCTTAACGATACCATCCCAATTCATAACTGCTTTCAATTTAATGTTTTTCTTTCACACAATGTAAAATGTATAATTTTGGTGCATCATATACAGTAACTTGTAGAAATTGAAAAAGAAAAAGACTTTACCTGATTAATAAAATATGAATTATCAATCAGAGGACAGAAGGCATGAAAAGATTGTTTAAAACAAGTTTTTAAGCAAAGTTTTGGTCCTATTGATCATTTATATGCCCTAGAAATGTGTGTATGAATTATGATACAGCAGTCTAGTTTCATAAGTAGCCATTATACTTATTGTTCAGCATAATTTTCTGATTTCTCTTTATGGTCTTGCCCTCTTTTTGGTTAATCTGGATCACCTGATGTTAACAAATAAAACTGTATTAGTAAATGTTGAAACTGACATTAAGGTTATTAATTGCTGTACAAGTATTGTTCATCATTGCTTCATGTTAACTAATGTAGTAGATGTTAACAAATGAAATCTTAGTGTAAAGTGTTAAAGAGTCAGCAGTGTGTGAGAACTACAGACATAAACAAATTTACCATAGATTTTAAATGTGATTTGCTGATTTTCAATCATTGATATATTTGGCAATAGGTTTATTCGCCATATATCTGATTGATTGTGTTTTCTCTTTCTGTCTTCAGTCTGTGTAGATGCAGTATTACAGAGAAACAGAGTCTGATCCTGACTTCAGCTCTGAAATCAAACCCATCACACCTGAGAGAACTGAATCTGAGGAGTAATCGAATAACAAACACAGGAGTGAATCACTTATGTGACGTACTGAAGGACTCAGACTGTAAACTGGAGAGATTGAGGTCAGCAACATTCACAAGAGTCACAATCATTCAAATCACTACAAAACACTTTATACTCAATATCTCATGATAAGCTCACAATATATTTGTGTCAGATTCTTCACATTAATGATTGTTTGTGAGATGATCTCTCTTCCTCTGTTTGTCTCTTTCTAGTCTTTATTACTGTGGCATTACAGATGTTTCTTCTTTAACTCAGTCTTTGAGAAATTTAAAAGCGCTGCAGTTTCTAAAAGAGCTTGATCTGAGTTATAATATGATTGGAGACTCGAAGCAGCGTCTCATTGATGTGATACGAGACTCAAACTGTGAACTGAGGTGAGAAAACATCACTCTGATATTAAAGGGGTGGTTGATTGCGATTTCACTTTTTTAACATTAGTTAGTTTGTAATGTTGCTGATTGAGCATAAACAATATCTGCAGAGTTGCGGCGTTGAAAGTTCAATGCAGGCGGAGATATCGTCTTTTAAAATTCTGGAAGTTTAATGCCTACAAAAACGACTGGAAGGGACTACAACGAGTTACTTCCCGGGTCTGATATGTCACAAACCCAGATAAACCCTGCCCCCGGGAACATGTAAAGAAGAGGGCAAGGCCATGCTGCGCTGCTTTAGAGAAGAGGAAGAGAAAACTAGGGATGCATGTAAAAATCTATTCATTTGAATCGCGATTCTGTCTTCTAACGATTCTAATGATTCACAAGTTTCAAAATCATTAAAGCAGCGGTTCTTAATACTGTTACTTGTGTCGCCCTGCTCTGCATCTCTCTCTCTCTCCCTCATTCAGATCGTCAGATCAGCTCCAACAAACTGTTCCAATTATACACTTATTTTCACACAGCAATGAGAAGCATTATAAATGGACACGCGTGTGGTTGCTGTGCTGTATTAAAGCTTTAATCAGGATAAAACCGTATATTAAAAGCTAACAGAAGCAGTAGCACTAACAAATAGCAGCGTATTTAAAAGTATGAGACAACAACAACCAAACATACCATTAAGAGCTGTGCTTGCACAGGTTCTGCACGATCCTCTTCACTAATATCCTCTGGGTCTCAATCGGGCTCAAATTGATAAGCATTATAGACAACACCACTGTTTACAATTCAACCGGAGTACATGCCACTGAGGTGAGGGGTGGGACGTTCAGACGTGCAGTAGAGGCAGTTTAGCGAATCACAACACACTGAGCCAGCTAACCAATCTCAGCCCATCGCGTATTTCTGAAGGAGGAGCTTCATAAAACCAGGAAATAAATCGAGGCCTTTGTCAGAGAAGGGACAAAGGGGTGTGGAATAAAGGTAAATTATGTGAAAAATAATGCGTTTTTTAAAAAACCAAGCATGAACACATGCTAGACTGCACCCCATAAACACAATCAAGCCTAGAAAAAAAACAGTCAACCACCCCTTTAAAGAGATATTCAGTTACTGCTGATATGAACTAATATATACAGTCAAATATTAGTGAAAGGAGATCCTCAGATGATCATCAAGCTTTACTGCAGCAGAGGGTTATTGTGTCAGAATGAAATGTAAAGTTGATTAAATGTTGAACACAAAGAAGGAAAGAGAACAAAAACACACTGTCACAGCTTTATACAGCAATACCTGCTTTATTAATAACATCAGTAATAGTGAATCATTTCAGTCTGAAAACAGATTTGATCCGATTGTAGGAAAACGCTGTGAGATCAGATTCCAGCATCACATGATCAATATCTCTGTGTTTTACTTTCACCAGCAACACTTTCTTTACTTTACTTTCAGTTCTTTACTAAGATCAACACAAACATGTTTAAACTAGGACAAACGCCTTTAACTACTGGAACACCTAACTAAAGCTTTTGATTCAAGGCAAAATCACATTTATATTTGTTCTGTTGTTTATTATTTATGATGTACAATCATTAGCACGTGTTTCTCTTTATAGTGACTCAATAGAAGTCACACAAACATATATTACATAACAATTCATATTCTAAATGTATTAAAACACATATGTTGTTTTATAAATATAAATGCAAGATCATGTAAATGTAACTTTTTACTAAAAAAATATAATTGAAATACTAATTTGACATTTGTTCCACTGAACACTGATTGTTTTCTCTTCTGTTCCACCTTACAGAGTAAATAGAGATCCATCATCAACAGTCCCTGATAGAGTTCAGTCTCAAACAGTCCCTGATAGAGTTCAGACATCAACAGTCCCTGATAGAGTTCAGTCTCAAACAGTCCCTGATAGAGTTCAGACATCAACAGTCCCTGATAGAGTTCAGACATCAACAGTCCCTGATAGAGTTCAGACATCAACAGTCCCTGATAGAGTTCAGACATCAACAGATGATAAATGCTGTTTATCATAGCTTGAGATGATGATGAGATGAGCAGTGAACATCAGGTGAGGATCCACAGAAGAGCTTCACTACTGTGTCTATGAGCATACATGTGATCCGTACAGCTGGAAGAGACTCTTTACACTCAAATAATGCAGCATGTGTGTTACAAACATGTGCTATTGAATTATTAGTGTTGCTTTAGTATTCAGATTATCTTTTTGTTTTATTTAAAGGTGTAACAGAGGAAGAAATCCTTTACCCAGAAACATAAGTGATGACACCCAGGTTAAGCAGTTTGGTGACCATTCTGCTGGGAATATAGTGTTAAATGCGAAACTAAAGTCCACAAACAGCATCCTTACAAATGTTCCCGGGTGCTCCAGAGGATTCAGCGCGGTGTAGAGAGCATCATCAGTTGACCTGTTAGCTCTGTATGCATACTGATGTTGATCCAGGGTGGAAGGAAGTGATGATTTAATGGGTCTGAGTAGCAGCTTCTAAAAACTCTTCAATCACAGTGGAAGTGAGAGCCACAGGTGTAATCATTAAGACTGCTGATAGCCGTTTTCTTGGGGATGGGCACAATGGTGGCAGACTTGAGGCAGTTGGGGACAGCACATGTTGACAAGGAGAGGTTGAATATGTTACAGAAAACCTCTGCTAACTGATCTGCGCAATCTCTGAGTGCCCTTCCTGGAATGCCATCTGGACCGGCCGCCTTTCTAAGATCAACACTATTATATATTTTTTTTAAATAGGCATATTAGGCCTATATATAATTATCACAGAAAGAAATCCACAGCTGAACCGCAGCAACAAGTGGTGTTTTCATAATCAGGGTAACCTATTTGAAGGAATCAGGATTGAACTCCCGTTAAGATAGTGAATTGGCGCCACCTAGTGTCTGTATTAGCTTCATATCAAACGTATCATTTAATTGAATTAAATATTTCTGCTTTTAAAATTTAAAACATTAATTTCATAAAATTTTATGCATTTGTAGGCTAATTGCAGTGTAAATGCATTCAGTAATGATGTCTCTGGCCTTTTTTGCCTCCTCTCGGAATCCCTGCTGAACATGCATTGCAAACAGCAATGTTCCTCCTCTACCACTGAGAAAAACTTCCAAACCAGCGAAGACAAATCATTCGCGGATTATGCAATGAGCGCGACACAAGCTGAGAGTCACTCCAATTTAATGCTGCAGTCACTTGCTGTCGGAAAGCGGATGAATCTCAGATAAATCAGATCGATTGATTGATTTACCAGCAAGCGTACTTTATCGGATTTAATTTATTTATCGGATTTATTTATATTATTTTTCACCCATATCGGTCGATAATCTATCGTGCATCCCTAGTTGTATGCGTTGAAAGTGAAACCTAAAAAAACAGCACGCATAAGAGAGCGATTGCATGCTTTCGCGAGCTTCAGCAAATGCAAATTCATTTACAGATATAAGATTTTGCCCAAGTCATTCATCCCATTCTATCAACAGGCGCGTCATGTCGGCTATACATCTTACATTTATGCATTTAGCAGACGCTTTTATCTAAAGCTCAGGCTATACATTTTTTATCAGTATGTGTGTTTCCTGGGAATTGAACCCACAACCTTTGCGCTGCTAACGCAATGCTCTACCACTGAGCCACACAAACACAGACTTGTAATTCTTGTACTTCGTTTGGGCACCACCAGGTGTCACTGTGGCCTCAAGCTTACCCCTCGACTATTCTGACTCCATTGCTTTTCCTGATGTAAAACACGCCCTCCTCATTACCCTACAGACAAAGGAATGTAGAAATACATTAATGTGGAAATACATAAATACATGTAGAAATACATAAATGTGGAAATATATAAATGTGGAAATGTATAAATAAATAAATACATATGGAAATAAATAAATGTATAATAAATGTGGAAAAAATGAATAAATACATAAAGAAATAAAATGATAAATAATTATTTATTTTTGCTTTCTTACATTTCTTTGTACATTTATTTATTTCTAATTATGGCAGGTTTGGCATTCCACAAAATATTGGCCGTCTTGCCTCGAGATTACAGTGAAAATTAAATTTGACCGGGACGATACGTTGCCACAGCGAAAAATAAAGTGAAAATCTAATATTTTCATGTAATTGTCAACATTGCCATATTTTGCACATCATTTTCTATAATGAAATTGTTAATCTGATTTAAAATTTACATTTTTATAATTTAAATGATTTATTTAAAATTGGCAGAACATGCCTTCCTTTCACCCTGGTGTTCTAAAAATTGTGAATGTGAACAAATATGAACGGAATATAGATCTTCAGAAATTTTACTCATAATCATTTCTAGGACTAAAAATAATTGTGGCCAATGTGTATTAGATTAAAAAAATATTTTCATAATGCAATTTTTTTTAGTTAGATTTTTGTGATTTTTAAATTAATTGTATTTGTATTTACTTTTTTAATAAAAGATCATAAGGATAAACAATACAGATAAATTTTTCAGAATCCCCTTTTGATCATATTTTTAGGGTGCCAATATAATTCTGACCATGACTCTCTCTCTCTCTCAAAAACAGCTGTTTTATGTATAATATAATGATAATAATAATAATAATAATAATGTTGCAAAACTGACAGCTGCTGATTGCAATAATTGATGCATGAATTCATTACAAAGGCATTCCTCTGGCATGATGACACATGCTGGTGCAAGGTGAGCCCTGCATCGTGATTGGTTGTACTTCTTCTCAATGGGGATGCCATGATGATGATGATGAACAGATTAAAACTGATTGGATGATGACAGGTGTTGTAGATAATTCTCAAGTGTTGTGATCAGCACTGCTGCTGTTGTATCAGTCAGTGTTTAGATCAGCATAGCAGTCAATATACAGGACAAGCGAGGGCTCGTGCGGGACTAATTAATTAGGTCATTGATACTGGATGTCCTGGATAATACAGAACAGTTGTAAATCCACGTTTTATAGCGTGATTAATGGCTAGTTGTCATTTGTTTTGAGTTAGGTCTCCTGATAAACCCAATGCATCATTTAGAAAGCAAATACAAATGCGAGTTTCAATATATCCATATCTATGATTAATGAAAATATGATCAATGTTAGAACCACTGACGAAGACACGTCATTGATAGTATTTGGAAAATAAATGCTTTAACTAGTTTAGTTTTTTTCTTTGCTTTTCAAAAGTATGCGGCAGATATGTCTGGCTTTAGTGATATTCAAAAACGTGCAACAAAACTCAAACTGTAGTTTCAGCCAATCACGGGAAGCAGCTCACCCTCTAACCAATGAGCGAGAGGATCGCTTTGGGCGGAGCAACAGAGAGGTTTGGGTTCAGAGTGTGCGCGAGAGAGTGACAGACGATAAAACAGACACCGATACAAACTTGATACAAATGGAGACCGACGGCAAAGGACTAGTCAATACTCTACAAAGTGGCGTCAGAAAGGTCTGTAGCTCTAAAACAGCAAACATGCAGCCAAAAGACACGGAGTTCAGCACACACGGGCTCCCTAAAGCGTTCCTTCACAGTTTACGGACTTTATTTGATATTCTGGACGACGGGAGGCGGGGTTACGTGCATGTATCTGAGATTGAGAGCCGGTGGCGCGGCGCGGAGGCTCGTGATTTACCCGCGGGAGTTCTGGAGAGTCTGAGGCGCGTTGCGCCGCGTCACGGCTGCCTGACCTTCGAGCGGTTCGTCGCGGGACTCAGAAACGCGATGTTCAGTCCCGAAAACGGCAGCAGATCGATCGCTTTAAACCACCAACAGCAGCTGAAGCCCCAGCAGAGATCCGTGCGTCCGCTCGGACCGAGTAACGGAACAAACACACTCCACGGACCGCAGGACAGCTCGGTCTATTCCGCGCTTGATCCGCGGCTCTCGGTCGCATCGCGGGGACTCGGGAGAACCGGTCCGATACACAGCGGGAGAAACGCGCGTCAGATCCGATCCACTGAATCTCCTGAAGCCCAAAACACAGGTGAGCGCGTCCTTTCTCTTTATCGGAGTTATAAGAACGAAAAACACGTGTTTCAGATGAGATGTATCGTGAATATACTGTTCAATCTTGTCCAGATGTTTAATGGTGAATGATGGAGAACAGCTGGATGTCTATTAGAGACGCTGTTCTGATCTGTATGATATGTTATGAGTGTGAGAGCAGTTATGATATGTTATGATTGTGAAAGTAGTTCTGATCTGTATGATATATTATGAGTGAGAGAGCAGTTCTGATCTGTATGATATGTTATGAGTGAAAGCAGTTCTGATCTGTATGATATGTTATGAGTGAAAGCAGTTCTGATCTGTATGATATGTTATGAGTGTGAGAGCAGTTCTGATCTGTATGATATGTTCTGAGTGTGAGAGCAGTTCTGATCTGTATGTTATGAGTGAAAGAGCAGTTCTGATCTGTATGATATGTTATGAGTGAAAGCAGTTCTGATCTGTATGATATGTTATGAGTGTGAGAGCAGTTCTGATCTGTATGATATGTTATGAGTGTGAGAGCAGTTCTGATCTGTATGATATGTTCTGAATGTGAGAGCAGTTCTGATCTGTATGATATGTTCTGAGTGTGAGAGCAGTTCTGATCTGTATGTTATGAGTGAAAGAGCAGTTCTGATCTGTATATGTTATGAGTGTGAGAGCAGTTCTGATCTGTATGATATGAGTGTGAGAGCAGTTCTGATCTGTATGATATGTTATGAGTGAAAGCAGGGGGCTGTTTCATAAAACAAGATTACCAAATAAGACCGGTTTATTTCAGTTAGTCTGACTTATTGTCACTTGATGTGGTTCAAAATAAGTCGGACTAACTGAAATAAGCCTGGCTTATTTGGTAAACTTGTTTTATGAAATAGCCCCCAGTTCTGATCTGTATGATATGTTATGAGTGAAAGCAGTTCTGATCTGTATGATATGTTATGAGTGTGAGAGCAGTTCTGATGTGTATGATGTTATGAGTGAAAGCAGTTCTGATCTGTTTGATATGTTATGAGTGTGAGAGCAGTTCTGATCTGTATGATATGTTATGAGTGTGAGAGCAGTTCTGATGTGTATGATGTTATGAGTGAAAGCAGTTCTGATCTGTATGATATGTTATGAGTGAAAGCAGTTCTGATCTATATGATATGTTATGAGTGTGAGAGCAGTTCTGATGTGTATGATGTTATGAGTGAAAGCAGTTCTGATCTGTATGATATGTTATGAGTGTGAGAGCAGTTCTGATGTGTATGATGTTATGAGTGAAAGCAGTTCTGATCTGTATGATATGTTATGAGTGAAAGCAGTTCTGATCTGTATGATATGTTATGAGTGAAAGCAGTTCTGATCTGTATGATATGTTATGAGTGTGAGAGCAGTTCTGATCTGTATGATATGTTCTGAATGTGAGAGCAGTTCTGATCTGTATGATATGTTCTGAGTGTGAGAGCAGTTCTGATCTGTATGTTATGAGTGAAAGAGCAGTTCTGATCTGTATATGTTATGAGTGTGAGAGCAGTTCTGATCTGTATGATATGAGTGTGAAAGCAGTTCTGATCTGTATGATATGTTATGAGTGTGAGAGCAGTTCTGATGTGTATGATATGTTATGAGTGTGAGAGCAGTTCTGATGTGTATGATGTTATGAGTGAAAGCAGTTCTGATCTGTATGATATGTTATGAGTGTGAGCGCAGTTCTGATCTGTATGTTATGAGTGAAAGAGCAGTTCTGATCTGTATATGTTATGAGTGAGAGAGCAGTTCTGATCTGTATGATATGTTATGAGTGAGAGAGCAGTTCTGATCTGTATGATATGTTATGAGTGAGAGAGCAGTTCTGATCTGTATGATATGTTATGAGTGTGAGAGCAGTTCTGATCTGTATGATATGTTATGAGTGTGAGAGCAGTTCTGATGTGTATGTTATGAGTGAAAGAGCAGTTCTGATCTGTATGATATGTTATGAGTGAGAGAGCAGTTCTGATCTGTATGATATGTTATGAGTGAGAGCAGTTCTGATCTGTATGATATGTTATGAGTGAGAGCAGTTCTGATCTGTATGATATGTTATGAGTGTGAGAGCAGTTCTGATCAGTATGATATGTTCTGAGTGTGAGAGCAGTTCTGATCTGTATGTTATGAGTGAAAGAGCAGTTCTGATCTGTATGATATGTTATGAGTGTGAGCGCAGTTCTGATCTGTATGATATGTTATGAGTGTGAGAGCAGTTCTGATGTGTATGATGTTATGAGTGAAAGCAGTTCTGATCTGTATGATATGTTATGAGTGAGAGCAGTTCTGATCTGTATGATATGTTATGAGTGAGAGCAGTTCTGATCTGTATGATATGTTATGAGTGTGAGAGCAGTTCTGATCAGTATGATATGTTCTGAGTGTGAGAGCAGTTCTGATCTGTATGTTATGAGTGAAAGAGCAGTTCTGATCTGTATGATATGTTATGAGTGTGAGCGCAGTTCTGATCTGTATGATATGTTATGAGTGTGAGAGCAGTTCTGATGTGTATGATGTTATGAGTGAAAGCAGTTCTGATCTGTATGATATGTTATGAGTGTGAGAGCAGTTCTGATCTGTATGATATGTTATGAGTGTGAGAGCAGTTCTGATCTGTATGTTATGTTATGAGTGAAAGCAGGGGGCTGTTTCATAAAACAAGTTTACCAAATAAGACCGGTTTATTTCAGTTAGTCTGACTTATTGTCACTTGATTTGGTTCAAAATAAGTCGGAATAACTGAAATAAGCCTGGCTTATTTGGTAAACTTGTTTTATGAAACAGCCCCCAGTTCTGATCTGTATGATATGTTATGAGTGTGAGAGCAGTTCTGATCTGTATGATATGTTATGAGTGTGAGAGCAGTTCTGATCTGTATGTTATGAGTGAAAGAGCAGTTCTGATCTGTATGATATGTTATGAGTGAAAGCAGTTCTGGGGTCCATTCTTTGTACGTCGCTAACTCAGTTAGCTGGATTTGATTGTTGACGATTTCACTTGATCTTGGATTGTTTGGTTCTTCGAAGCTCATCCCGGAGTTGCTGTCATAGCAACGGGTCCGTAAGCTTAAACCTGCTCGGGAGCAGGCTTATTTAATGTAAGCAGGATTAGATCGCATCCTTTTAAGCAGACTTGATACTTAAAATATGTCCCAGCCACTGCTACTTTATTACAAGTGTACCCTACTGATCCAGGGACAATAATTAAAAATAATAATCATTTAAAAATATTATAATAATGTTGTGTCGTCTATAATACTATAGACACAGCCAGTTTTACTCACTGAAAGATGTAGTCGTCATAGAATAATTACTAAATAATTGTATTAGAGTCTTACAGACATGCTATACAGTTAATGCACGACTCTACATTAACTGTATAACATGTCTGTAAGACATGCTATACAGTTAATTAATGTGAGGGGTGACCGATATTATGGGAGTGGCTTAATGGAGCGCAGGAGATGCGGGTAACTTGATTTTGACCCTTAAGTAACTTTAATTAATGCTGTCAAGTAACAAATCCATTTCAAAGATAAAATTAAATGAATTGTTAATTACTACATTGAAATAAAAATGTAAAGCCTGTACAAGAAATACTAGAAATCATGAATATAAATAATTGGGAATCATGTAACACAATTAAAATAAATTAAAAACTGTGCATATTTCATTTATCTATTATAACATTTATATAGTTTGTTCCTTATAAAAGTCCAGAAATCTTGTCGCCAAGTTTTTCGTCAGGTGACTTTTTTTAATGATATGATTAGGGCTGCAACAACGAATCGATAAAATCGATTATTATCGATTATGAAAATCATCGACAACGTTTCTCATAATCGATTAGTCGGGTCCGCCCACAGTGCACGTCCAACTTCAGCCGGTTGCTCAAATTACAGCTCTAAATAACGTATTTCTATGGACAAAATGCATCTCAAAATAGTGTAGGAAACAGAATGAGATGCTGCGGGAGAAGTACGTGATCCATTTTGCATGATAATTCTTTATTTTGAGCTTTAAGTTAATGCATTAGTGTAAAGGCTTGCCCTGTCAGGCGCTGTGACAGATGCGTGTGCGTCCTCAAAACATATCCGTACATTGCGTCCGCAAACATATCCATTGCACTGAATTATCTGTTGTTGAAAGTTAATTTAAGGTTTAAAAGTCAACATGCAGTGTGTATATTTTATGAGAGTAGGAAATTTAAAGGGATAACAGCATGTAATTGTCTGAATATAAATATGAGATGCTCCATAACCGCCTTTTACAGGATAAAGAAATGACAGTAAAACATGACTGTGATAAAAGTTCCTGCAGAACATTCCTCTCACACCGTGTCTTTATTATCATTTACATTTTTAAGAGTAATGTATGACGATTGTATGACATCCAAGTACGGCGAGAGAAAGCATTAGGAGACGACTCTTATAGCTCTCGCGGTACTTTGATGACACACACCGATCGGTCTAGCTGCGCTGCTTTAAGTCAAACACATCTAAGCGGTCTTCAGAGAAAGCATCATGTTGGCACGCTGCTATGTTGCCAAGTCCGCAGTTTGCCGCGGGTTGTTTTCGTGTCCGCGGGTCTTTTATAACATGCGGAATTGACGAGCTACGCGTAAACGATTTTCGGGTTGCCGGGTTCTCCTGTAGTGGGCGGAGCTAATGCGCAAACAGTAATCTCATTGGCTGGTGCTCACCTATCATCGCCCCTGTTTTGATTTCAGGGAATCAGTTCGAGCGAATGCAGACGACCTGATTAATATTCATGAACCCAGCAGCTCAATAATCCTTGGTGCGTTTTATATGGTTATTAATAGTACAATTCGCGGTATGTTATCAGTATTATTTGTAGGTTTTTCCCCCTTTTTTATAGAAACACTAAATGACAAACAATATCTTAAGCACCACCACCAGTCCTAAGTTCAGACAACATGACAAATATGCATTCATACATGGTTATTCTAAAGTTCTATCATCATATAATGATAAATTATCATACTATCATATTTTAAAGTTTGACTGAAATAATCAATTGAATTTGATAGGTGTCTCTCACATTGTCCCACAAAAACATTAAAATGGTGTAGATTAGTGTAACGTTTTATAATAATAATTTATTCTATTTGGAGACCATTTCATTTATTTAACATATTTAATATTGGGGCATCCAAGTTATTTGACATATTTTAACCTTTTAACCTTACCAGGGAAAGTAACAATAATTACTTTCCCTGGTAATTAGTTTATTTTATAACGATGTAACTCGGTTAGTATTTGTGAGAAGTAACTAGTAATATAACGAATTACCTTTTTAAAGTATCGTGCCCAACACTGCACACTATACATTGATTTATTGTATGTCTTTGATTAATAATGAATATGAAGAGCTTTAAAAAAAAAAAAAGCATATTAAATCATAATATTGGTAAATTAGATTATTTTCTAAAATCGTTTAGTCCTAATTTAAACTATATTCACAAATACAATGCTTAACAAATTTATTAAAACACATTTATGTAAGGTTTTTAACAAATTATGTAAGGTTTGTGCCACTGCTGCTCTAACAGCATTGGTGATTACCAAAATCATGTTTAGCTTCCTGTATTGGGTAGTCCTCCAAAATGCGTAAGCTCTTTAGTAACAGTAGTAGGCTATTTCTAATGCTATAATATAATTATTTCTGTTATCTTTGACAGAAAGGCAGAGCACTTGAATTTTTTTTCAGATACCCAATTACAGTCAAAAAGTACATAAACAATGCAAGCAAGGATGCAAGCTGTTATGAGGCCATTTTTGTTATTATAAATACTAATTAGTTGTTTCTGTTTGTAATTTGCCCAATAAATGACAATAACATTTTAAGATTTAAACAATTTTTTGACAGATTCCTAAAATATTTGTTTTCTCTTTATGACAGGTGGTTTAATAAATGAAGCACTGTATGTTTTCATAGCATTCCGTGTGTTTGAAGGACATTGAGCAGAATGTGTAATTGTGTGTATTTTGTCAATAAATAACATAATTTGATTTAATCCGATTAATCGATGAATCGAAATAATAATCGACCAACGAATCGATTATCAAAATAATCGTTAGTTGCAGCCCTACCAGCCATACTAATCATCAACAGTAGTTGCGTTCGAAGAACCGAATTAGCCAGATCCTGATTAGTGCGATGATATCATCTTGGATCTGTCATTTGATCTCGGATGTAATGAGCGACGTACGAAGAACGGACCCCTGATCTGTATGATATGTTATGATAGTGAGAGAGAGTAGTTCTGATCTGTATGATATATTATGAGTGAGAGAGCAGTTCTGATCTGTATGATATGTTATGAGAGTGAGAGCAGTTCTGATCTGTATGATATGTTATGAGTGTGAGAGCAGTTCTGATCTGTATGTTATGAGTGAGAGAGCAGTTCTGATCTGTATGATATGTTATGAGTGTGAGAGCAGTTCTGATCTGTATGATATGTTATGAGTGTGAGAGCAGTTCTGATCTGTATGTTATGAGTGAGAGAGCAGTTCTGATCTGTATGATATGTTATGAGTGTGAGAGCAGTTATGATTAGTGATCGACCGATATTGATTTTTTATAACCGATACCGATACCCAGAGGTGGAAAGTAACGAATTACATTTACTCGCGTTACTGTAATTGAGTAGCTTTTTTGTGTACTTGTACTTTTTTAAGTAATTTTTTTAATCTGTAATTTTACTTTTACTTAAGTATATTTTGTGTGAAGTATTGTACTTTGCTACATTTTAAAACACATTCGTTACTGAGTAAAAAAATTCGCTCCGTGGAAACAACTGCAGCAAATAATGGGCAGAAGAAGAAACTGGCGCTAAAAATCACAAGAAAGATGCAGACGGACATGACAGGCATTATGCTGCAGACCCAGCTGAAAACCAGACCCCGTCATATTCTGCTGAAGTTGAACTCGAAGGAAATGAAGTGAACCCCTGGCCATATTCATGCTCTATTATGCAGTGTAAGCTGTGTTTGCCTCGGGAGACCGAACTAGAAGCTTATAACATCTCGACATCGCCCTTCGCAAGCATGTAGAGGTAACGTAAGGTAAATACTTACATCGTTGCATTGGTGGTTAAAATGAAGCTTTGACGGTTTAGCAAAAGGGTTTGCACAAATGAGCCAAAAAGACAGTGGTGCAGGGTGTGCAATATCATCTGAGATAATATAGTAATTGTTGTTTTAACGATGTGCGATTTGACATTATCAGTATTTTGCCCAAAACCAAACAAATCACTCTAAACAGTGTGCCGTGAAATCAAGTAACGTTAGATTAGACTAATCCGCGTGCATCTGGAGTGCTTTCTTTCACTGCGTGATTCAGTCTGTTAAAATGCGTTTAGAATGATGACAAAATTGAAGATATAGAAGCAGAAAATGTATATATTTATATAATTTAATATAGTAAGTCAATATCACATGAAGAATGCCGTTTTTCTCAAAAAAATCACCATTATTACATAGGCCTGTAGTTTTGCTTTTTACAACAGTTCAAAAACAAGAAGTTAATTAAGAGACTTGCGTTTTAGACACCATATTGCCTGTTTTTGCTCTATTTCGACAACAAAAATAATACCAAACACAGCCACCATACCACAGTTTTGCGTCTCTGACTCTGAGCAATGACGGTGTTTCATTCCTTGAATTAACCGTTTAAATGATTCTGTTCAATCGCAATGACTCTCTTATCAGTGACTTGCTGACACCTACTGGTGGTTCTAATTTAACAATTAAAGTATATTTTTATTTTTGTATTTCAAATGACTATTTAACATTTGTGACCCTGGCCTGGAGCACAAAACCAGTCTTAAGTCGCTGGGGTATATTTGTAATAATAGCCAACAATACATTGTATGGGTCAAAATTATAAATTTTTCTTTTATGCCAAAAATCATTAGCATATTAAGTAAAGATCATGTTCCATTAATATATTTTGTAAATTTCCTACTGTAAATATATCAAAACTAAGAGCTTAATTTGAACAACTTTAAAGGAGATTTTCTCAATATTTGGATTGTTTGCTCCCTCAGATTCCAGATTTTCAAATATTGTCCGATCATAACAAACCATACATCAATGGAAATATTATTTATTCAGCTTTCAGATGATGTATAAATCGCAATTTAGGAAAATGGACCCTTATGGTTTTGTGGTTCAGGGTCACATTTTATGTCTTATTTATCAAAACATTATTTCTGCATTTGTAACTGCAGGCTAAATGCATTCATGTCAGTGTGTAATACATCTATGCCACTTCAGATGAAGCTTCTGCGTTTCCTCTGCATTGCAAAGATGCATTTTGTTGATACTGATTTAATTTCCCTGGTAACAGCCTAAATGTGTTATTATTCTAAATAACTGATTCCTTTAATTAAAAACACCTAGTTTGAGATTTATAGGCCCATATCCCAGGTGTGTCAAACTCAGTTCCTGGAGGGCCATAGCCCTAAAGAGTTTAGTTCCAGAAAAGTAGTTAATAAGCCTAAATGATTATTTTAGCTGTATCAGATGTGTTTAATTAGGGTAATATCTACACTGTGTAGGGCTGTGGCCCTCCAGGTACTGAGTTTGACACCTTTGGTCGATCCCATTTTTTCCTCCCTCTCATTGTTAAAATGTAACTAAGTAATTTTTACTCTGAGTAAATTTTAAATGAGCTACTTTTTACTTTTACTTGAGTATATTTTTAGACTGGTACTTTTACTTGTACTTAAGTAAAATTTCAGTAATGTAATGGTACTTTTACTTGAGTACAATATTTTTGTACTCTTTCCACCTCTGCCGATACCGATTATTTATAGTTTATTTAACCGATATTCAGAACCGATATTTATTTACTGTTATAAAGTAAATAAATAACAGAGTGAAGTAGGTTTGCCGCGATAGATGTGACGACGGTTATACTGGTGTTAAGCCGCAACACTGTTACATCACTTGCTCACCGTGGCACCGTCCCCCACCGTCCTTTAGATTGTTTTTATAGTAATACAAATAAATTAGTTCAGATAGAGGACACTAAAATTAAAACTGAACGCGGCTGTTAAATGCAACGCACCGAACGAACGAGAGTCTTGCATCACAGCAGTCTAGGTCTGCATTGCCGCGGCTGTCCCGACCAGATTTCTTACTCCGCTGTCCTTGAAGGACGTGCAATTCTCTTTCCTTTTTTTTGTATTATGCTTATCCTATCATTTTAAATGACAGACTGTGTCGAATTTATTTATTTTTTCTCTGCTGCACTTTTCACTGTGTTAACAGCAAGATGTTAAATGAATTTAGTGTTTTGACAAGACTAATAAAATAGCTATTAGGCTAAACCTACATTTTTTTCCTATTGTGTTGTAGGCTGAATGTTAGCATAAACGAATTATATCCTGACAAAACAAATTATAATAGGGATTACAATTTTTGTATAACTTTTTTCCTCTCTGTGAAACTTTATTCTGTGTTGGCAGCAAAATGTTATTTACATTTATCAGTCAATAAATTCAAGACTCTTGACAAGACAAAAATAAAATAAATACACTTTTGTGCAGACTAAACTTTTATTTGTTAGCCTAGCTCTCTTTCTTTCAGCAGAAATGTGAACAAACAGAATATATCGCGGGAGCGGGTGTGTGCGGAATACAACCTAAAATAGTCCCGCGCAGACCTCTACATCACAGATCAGATTTTATTTATCACGTGAAGAGAGATGACTGACAAGAAGAGTGAGGTGACACTGACAAGACGATGTGGAAGAATTTCGAAACCAAATGTAAAAGCGCCCGTTTAAAGCCCGTTGACTTCTGAGTCTGACATTAATCTAGGTCAAGGAGAAAACTCACTGAGATCTACCAAGTGAAAAGTAAATAAATGATAAAATACACATTAAATAAATAATTAAAAAGGCTTGTTGTGCTTTATCTTTGTTGCATTAATTTAATAATAATAAATAAAATAGTGTTTTATTATTCACTATTCATGTCGCTGTATTCAAGCAGAAATATGATGTTAGAGTGACCGAGAGCGCACATACATGGTTCGTTTGCGCATCATTTATAACGGACATAACGCGCGCCTAATGCACGATCATGTCACTGTAATCAGCTTTACCTTGATTACAAAACTTGCCCATCCAAACTTGTGTGTACTAGTGTGACACTGGCTTCATTTATCCAGCGAGAGCAGTAGTTTGTGTATCATATACTCATACAGCGGCTTTGAGCCGCCGTTCAGTCTATTCACAGCGCCATGAGAACCGTATTTCTCCTCCTAAACACAGAATACGTAGAGAGGTGAATCAATCTATTACCCCTGATCTAAGTGATAGTTTAAAAAAAAAAAACATTTGTTTCTCATTTATTTGGTTCCACAGTATTTGCTGATTTTTATTTTAAACACTGCTTGACGCCGAATTGCTGCTGATATTAAAGTCAAAGTAAAACGCGCACGGCGCTTACAGGCTATTTAAAACCTGAGGAAAAGAGGGAAAACTAAAAAATATCAACTTCATTTTAAACTACAGTTTTAGGTTTATAAGCTGTTTAATAGGCTAAAGAGTGAATAATAAATAATAATTCATGTTAATTCACTGAATAATATTCTCTGGAATATTGAAATAAGCTATAACAAACAAAACATTGTATTTTATTGCATTTCTCAACTGGCATGTTTTATCAGAATTATTCAAATGTTTTTGTCATTCTAAATTATGAAAACTGCTGACAGTGCGGTTTATCTATTTACACAGAACTATACTCAAACTGCGATCGCTTGTGGAGAAAATAAATAATTAATTTCGATAGAGATGTATTTATTTAGATGTTTATTGGCGAAATAATGGTTCTATAGTAAATGTTAATATAATTTAGTGTGTTTCAAACGAGTGAATCTTGTATAAAGTTACATGCGGTGGCCGTGCTGGAGCTTCTCCTGAGTGAACAGTGTCCACTGCTCCAGGTGTGTGTGCACTTGGATGGGTCAAATGCAGAGAACAAAATTTCACTGCTGGTTATACTCTGTATAATTATGTATGTTAAAAAAAAAAAAAAAAAAAAAATCTAAACCGATATTTTTTTTTTTACATAACCGATTATGGTAAAATGCTTAAATATCGGGAAAAATATCGGTCAACCGATATATCGGTCGATCTCTAGTTATGATATGTTATGATTGTGAAAGTAGTTCTGATCTGTATGATATGTTATGAGTGTGAGAGCAGTTATGATATGTTATGATTAGGGGTCGACCGATATGTGTTTTTCAGGGCCGATGCCGATACCGATTATTACAGATCAAGTAGACTGATAACCGATATTTTGAACCGATATACGTGTCTGGTGTAAAAATTTAAATGAATGCCAAAATTAATAATAACAAGAGCTCTGACAAAAAACTCTTTAAATGCTTTTAAACATGTATTTAATTCTGAAAACTGTTAATAACAACAACATTTAATAAACAGTAATATTAATTAGGGGTCGACTGATATGTGTTTTTCAGGGCTGATGCCGATACCGATTATTACAGATCAAGTAGACCGAGAACCGATATACGTGTCTGGTGTAAAAATGAAAATGAATGCCAAAATTAATAATAACAAGAGCTCTGACAAAAAACGTTCTTTAAATGCGTTTAAACATGTCTGAAAACTGTTAATAACAACAACATTAAATAAACAGTAATATAATATTAATAATAACATAAGTGCAGGGATCATCCAGAAGCATTCTGTAAACATTTTGTAAAACTTAAAGTAAACGTATTTAGCGTATTGTGTGATTATTCTCAAAAAAGTTGTAATAATTTTTGTAGTTGTATTACGTATATTCTACTGCACCACAGTAATATATTCGGCTAAACCGAACTTATATTTTGACCGGTTGCCATGAGGACCTTTTAAGTTTCTGTAGCCTATGTATATATGATATGATGATCGTTTTACTCAAATGAAACTGTCAAATGCTCATGAAGTGACTCTCCGAGCAGTTCTGGGGATGTTGTTCATGTATTTATGTCCTCATTTAGTGAGATGGCAGATGCTGAAAACACCGCGAGCATCACGCGCTCGAGTATGTATGTGTGCAGTAAATGAAACCGCACGTCTGTGTCATTCATTAACAGAGATGCAGGATTCATATTTAAATAGTGTTTTTGCGGCTTAATATTTATAGATACTAGTCCATAGCGCGAGTCGATTTAAGTGTACTGACCTACTTTTGATTAATTCATCCAAACTTCGACACATTCCGTGACATTCCGCGTTATACGTTAAATTCCATTATATGACTGCATTCCGCGATTCCGCCCGCATTTTCCGCATCGCGGACATCATAGGTTATATTGAGGTGTTTTGCAACTTCAGTGTAGTGGATTGTGATTTATTGCAACTTCAGCAACGTCTGCTGCTGCCTTACCTTTGAGAGACAACTGATGCGTGATCACTGACGCAGCTCCAGTTAGCAAGTGCTTTCGGTGTGAGACTGCCTTCAGTTTTCCGCGTTGATTGGTCGGACTCATGACTCTCTACATATCAGATGAGCGGTGGGCGGAGATTGCTCTAGGCCACAGAGTGTTGAGCTCAGACAGGCTGCATCGGAGCCAAATAGTGCATTTATAAAATTAAATAATTTCACCTGTATTATTTATTCACCAATAAATAATGTCACCTGTAAATAGTATGTTTGTTTGCATAATAATAATACAAAAAAATATCGGCAAATCTGTTTTGAAAATGGCCGATAACGATAATCGTAAAAATGCTTAATATCGGCCAGGCCGATAATCGGTCGACCCCTAGTTTTAAGCTTTGACTTAAGTGTCAAAAAATTCTTAGTAAAAAGTAGGACTTTTCTAAGAGTATGAGAGTTTTATGAAGAGGCTAAAAGCAACTTTCAGTAAAGTCTAAGACTGATTCTTAAGAGCTGACTTAAGTGTTGTGAATTTAAGGACTACAATGATTTCAACACAAAATGGCTGCCCTTAGTCTCTGAATTAGCCAATAGGGAGTCTACAAGGGTGAAGTCACAGCAACATGACATTGTTTATAAATCAAGACAATACAATTGTTCTGTTATTAAAATGTATTTTAAAAGGTAGCTTTGCATTATGTGCAAAAGCAAATAACTACATTTATTTTACACAACTACAAATAAGTACTTTTATATTTCACAATCTTGCACGATTTTATTAATAGGTTCACAAATTAAATTCACAAATTAATTCTAATTATGTAATTAAGCTGACTAATCACGTCACCCAAATTGCACTCTCAGCTTTATATAAAAGAGAGACCAATATTCCAAACTCTTAAAAATGGAGTCAAAAAGAAAACCAAACTGGTCCAAGGAAGAAAGTATTTTTCTAGTGCAATCAGTCCTTAAATGGAAGGACATCATACAAGGAAAATTCAGTCCAACTGTAACAAGTAAAGGAAAAAAAAAATGCATGGCAACAAATTGCCATGACTATAAATGCAGCATTTCCTCGGACAAGCCGGTCTGCTGAAGACTGTGAGAAAAGGTGGTACAATGTATTGGCAACATCTCTCAAAGAGATTGCAGCTTACAAGGAAAGCATGCGTGCCACAGGTACAATTGATTTTAATCTTACTAAACTCTTTTTTTAAATATGAAATGATTGTTTATCCATGTAATCCTCTGTCTGAGATTGCTGAAATGGTAGAGGAGATACTGGGAATGGCCAACCCTTCCATTTGTGGCATTGCAAATGCCCCGGACCCTGCACTGCTCAAATTAAGAAAATTAATGTGAATTAATAATCTCTTTATTAAATTGACATTAGTTACTTTAATCTATGGACACTGAAAAAAACACCAAAAAAACACCACATCGGGTTGAATAAACATGTTTGCTCTTTAATATTTTCTGCATGTAAATGTAGTGCTGATGACGCTGGAGCCGGGCCATCTGACATGCCACATTGCACCACATCTCAGGATGTCTTCCTGTGTCCTCCAGAAGAGGTCTCCACTTTGTAATGTGGGGTTGATGGTACTGTTGTCATTACCATCATAATCATCATCACTGTCATCGTCGTTATCGTCATCACCATCATCATCAAGAAGTGGTATATTTCGAGCTTTGCAAATATTGTGCAAAATGCCGCAAGCCATAATAATGCGACTAGCATGCTCAGGGGACTGTCTAATCTCTCCATGAAGGACATGGAATCTCCTTTTCAGCTGTCCAATTCCTCTCTCCACCACAGCTCTTGTTGCTTTGTGTGCTCTTCAAGGTGAAAAATGTTACAAGAAAAAATCAAGAATGCACTTCTTGAACAAAACTGGTGTTATATATTACCAGAAGCATAATACCAGGTTAAATATTGCCTGAAGTTCAGTCCTGTACAGTACCTGTTATAATTGAGCTGCTGTTCACCTTGTGGTCTTCTGTAAGGGGTAAAAAGCCAGCGTTTTAAAGGGTATCCTGAGTCACCCACCAGATGACATCCGGGGCGAACATAATTTTGTTCAAATAACCCAGTGAGGCCACTCTCAGAAAGAACCCGAGAATCATCTGTTGACCCTGGCCATTTTGGCACAAGATCCAGGATCTTGTAAGCAGCATCAAACACAACTTGAACATTGATACTGTGGAATCCTTTTCTATTGACGTATGCCTCCTCATTTACAGTTGGAGAAATTATGCGAACGTGAGTGCCATCGATGGCTCCAACAACTCTGGGGAAGCCTGCAATTCTCATAAAAGCTTCTTGCTTTTGCCGTAAACTTTGAAGGTCGGTTGGGAAGTCAATGAACTGCTTTACTATGTTTGGGGTGGTTAGTGCTGCGATAGTGCCATTTAAGACTCTGCTGACTGTGGACTGTGATGGGCCCAAGTCATCACTGATGCACTGATGCATTTTTCCAGTTGCCAAAAAACGCAGTCATTATTCCCTTCAGTTCTGCAGTTAAAGCATTGTTTCATAGAGTTTGAGGAGTTATTGAATTTCTGACTAAGTCGGTAACAAAATGAATACCTTGATGATCAAGTCTGTACCGTTTTATCAACTCCCTGTCATCATATAATTCCAACACATTCTTTCGTTCTTGGAAAGTGCGCAGTCTCCTCTGTACTAGGGGTCGACCGATTATCGGCGCCGATATTAAGCATTTTTACGATTATCGATATCGGCCATTTTCAAAACAGATTTGCAGATTTTTTTTTATTTTTTATATTATGCAAACAAACATACTATTTACAGGTGACATTATTTATTGGTGAATAAATAATACAGGTGAAATTATTTATTGTTTAAATTAGGGCTGTGCGATTAATCGAAATCGAAATAAAATCGCGATTTGAGTGCGCGATTTCTAAATCGCTTTATAGCTCGAATTTTTTTTTTTTTTTGCGCCCCTGCCCCAACCTCCCGCAGTATGCTATCCGAAACCAATCAGAATGCAGCAGAACAGAACAGACCGGGCATACAGACAGATAGTATGCTAAAGAAACAGGGAAGATGAGTTCAGAACAGGATAAGGACTTGGTGGCCAAAAAAATGCATGTTGCATGCATGCAGAGCACGCAGAGCGGGGAGCGTAGCGATCATGTTTCCTTCAGAGCGGAGAGAGTCTTTCTGAAGATCCATACGCTCAGCGCCACTCGCTAAACGCAAAATGCTCCTTTGGTAATTTGTTAATTCCAGAATCTGTGGAATAGGCTAAGCAATGTTTGTCTAAGCTAATGTTTCTAAAAGCAAATTCTAAAATCCCGTGAAGATTGACAGATGTTTTAATGGACCGCATTTCCCCGGCAGTTTTGGTCTATTTTAAATTTTAGAAAGTGTTTCTTTTATTTACGGCACGAAATAATTATTTGTCAAGTGCATTTCATCTTGTGTGTGCTTTCATGGGCCTGATAAGTATTTTGTGAAATTCTATATCTGCTTTTCATCTTGTGTGTGTGTTTTGAATATGAAGCGTTGTTTTAATGGAAACGTATACTTTTTCAGTTATTTAATTTTTTACGCAAATGTTCCAAGTGGCTTCAAAACAAGACACGTTTTTAAATTAAGATTTTAAATGTTATACATTTAAATTAGGGATGTTCATTTCGGTTATTTTTCCTAACCGTTAACCGAAAAATATTATAGAACTGAATTAAATTAAAAAGAATAAGTGTCTGTGACCCGTTAAAAATACTAGCATCTGTTTTTCAGGGATTAATTTCACTCACATGCGCAAAAAGCAGCAAACAAGAGAACGAGGATTCACCTGATCATATCATATCACACACCTGCAGCACTTCTGCAAGCAGAGAAAAACTTAATTCACCTAGATGCTGGGTTGAGCCTTTTGGGTCATTTGTTCAGTGTTTGGGTAGTTTGTGTACATTTTTATTTATAAAATTGTTTCTGTCAGTATATTGTTTAAATCTATGCAGAGCAACATTCGCGGTGTGAATCACTAAACGAACGTCGCTCGTGTCTGCCTTATTGAATGATGAAGAGTCTGATGTTTGCATAAAATAAACTATTATATTTATAAAGATACAGAACACAAATACTTTGGATGTTAAAACATGTCCTCAGAGCTGTTGACTGTTTGTTGTTGAGCAGGTAATGAAGGCAATCGCAGTTCATTTCGTCCATGAGTGAAGCGCAGGGCGGCGGTCATATCCGTGATCAGTTCCCGTCGAACACGACGCCAGCTCGGCGTGAGAGCCAGCGCTGTTACGGTGGAAACACAATTACAGAGTGTGGTCGATTTACTCGTGAATTACATCGGTTTAATGTTTAATCTTTACTTCTAATGTTTGTTAAACGAGATTAAATAGGCAATGTGTAGGCTTATAGCTTATAAAAACAAGAAAATGAGAAATAAAGGAAGTTATCACGTCTGGAGTATTTTACAGAAGTTTAGAGGATTTAAGTTAATCTGTAAATATTTCATGCAAAAAGAAAAAAAAGCGAATATTATAATAGAAACGAGTAAAGCCATTAGCTGAGTTAAATCATCCATTAATGATGGGTTAAATAAACAATCAAATTTACTGGGTAAAATTAACCCCAAATGTACTCTTTTACCCAGCCCAAATTGGGTTGTTTTTAACCCAGTGTTTTTTAGAGTATGCAGAGTTTGTTCATTATTGTGCTGCACGAAATTAAAGCAGACGGCAGAAAGCTGCATTCTATTTTTTTTCTTATTTTACAAAAAAGCAAAGATAATTTTTTTTATTGTTTATGTACACAAATAAAAGCAGACCTTTTACAATTCCGATTATCTTCATGACCAAGAGGAGTTGCTTCCACTGTTGGAAGAGGAATAAATCCAGTGATTGCTCCAGCGCCGCATGCGCACACATTTAAGCATTCTACCTTCACAATGCAGCCTGTTCATTATCATTATATAAAACAACCGGTCAAACATATGGAAAAACACACTGCTCTGTTTAAATATGTAGTAAAATCTGTGCTGTTTAGCGTTATCACCGTACCGCCGTAAAGTTATGCAAAACATTTTGTTTTATGTGGATATTGTAAGGGTAAATAAATAAAAGGTAAATCATATTTTGGCATTTAAATACCGCGAATACGGGAACATTTGATTTTGTGTTGAAGGAGAGACCCAACATTGGTTTCAGTTTTGTGTTAGCCTAAATTAGTTTTGGTTTGTCGTTATAGCTTCTTATTTTTTATTCTTGTTATTTTCTAGCCTACTGTTAATTGTAAGGATTTGTTGTGGAGTGAGGGGAACAAAAATTGCCTAGCTATGTTTACAGTGTTTATTATAATGTTTGTAATTCGCGTTGGCCTATTTCTGAATGAAATAATAAAATGCGACTTATAGGCTACTTTGTTTTTTTCTCTCTCTGGCTCTCTCTAAAAAATGTGTTTTTTTTATACGTGTAGCTTATTTTAACCATGCAGCAAACCTTTTAAAATATTTTGATAAATTACAAAAAATAAGTGAATTTAAACCGTTTAACTGATTGTATGGGTCCAAATTATTATCGGTTGGTTAAAGGTTAATTAACATCCCTAATTTATATGAACAATTTCACTCTGAAACATAACCATTTCTTATCGGACTGCTGCTTTAATTGAGACATTTATTCAATAATGTCACTATAAACAGGAAAAAATAAATAGGCCTAACGTTACTGGAGACATTTAATGTGAGCGCGTGATCTGAGCGAGATTCGGTTTACCGGTGAGCGTGAGCAAACATTAGCGGAGCGTTTGCTTTGGCCGGGAACGACTGAGCAGAGCGCACACACACAAAGCGGAATATTGAACCGCTCCGCTTCGCTCACATGCTCTGGTTGCATCTTGTTTTGTTGGATTTGATTACTCGCGCATATATATATATATATATATATATATATATATATATATATATATATATATATGTATATGTATATGTGTATATTTTGCAATTTGTCTGTTCTAGAGACATGTTACAGCTTTTTGGGAAAGGTCTAATTGGTTTCCTTTGGAAATGTTTCAAATTCACACAGAATGCATTTATAACTGTAAAGGTCAAGGTTTCTTTATTTGTCACATGATAAATTATACAGGGTATAATCAAAAGTGAAATGTAGATCAAATCAGGTCCGCTCAGTGGACAGTGCAAAGAATAAAAATTATATACAAAGTAACACCACACAAGAGCATATATATATGTGTAAAAAAAAAAGAAATAAAATGTGTAATAGAATAAAGAAAAGTGCAAAAACAAGTAAGATGTGTAAGATAAAGCATGTCTGTTTGTGTCAAAATCGTGATTAAAATCGAAATAGAAAAAAAATTGTGATATATATTTGGGCGATTCCACAGTTTAGGCCTAACTGCAAGGACAATAGCCTGCAAAATCAATCTTCATGGAGAAAGCCATTGTCCTCAGGTTAACATCCTGAGAAAACCTGGGGTACAGCTGTGTGAAAGGCAGGATAAATCTCGCACAGATTTATTCTATGTTTATTCTTTCACCATATGCCATTAGAATAAACTGTCGGCGTTAATCGCATAGGTTTTTAAACAACAGTGAACTGGGCTATAATGTTAAGGAACACACGCAGATTTTCCGCACCGCCGGCACACAATAAAGCTAGTTTAAACATTAGCTTTGTGGTAAAATAAAGCCCCACAGCCTGTCAAGTGTACCTTCATCATGTCCAAATTATATACAGTCACAAAGAATTGTTCGTTACACAGAATCTGTACCAATATCATGGACCATAAGCATCACTTGGCCACTGTTTGGGCTCCTCCTCAGTGCATCCTATAAATGTTGTCATGTCTTTCACACATTCAGTCTGTTTTTCTTCATTAGTAAAATACAATTTTATAGGAGGAGTTGAATCACGTAGACAGCAGATTAAGTACAAATATTAATATGCAATAGCGCATAAATTTCAGATTTTTCCAGAAACGGACTTCTGATACGTGCAGCCTGATTGCGTGAACAATAGACCTGTTAAACAATATATTGTGAGAGGGCCGTTTGTTACAGCATCCCAAACAACTCAAAATAATAAACCACAAAGTTAACAAAACGATGCACGAGAGTGCTTCTCTGCCACATTCACGTCCTGTTTCCCATTTAATGAAGCGGTTTGGGCGGTTTGCATACCGCCCAAACCGCTCTACGGATGATGCAATTTCCTCCACCTGGCTCTTACCCACCTAGAAAATAAAGACTCATATGTTAGAATGCTGTTCATCGACTTCAGCTCAGCATTCAACACAATAATCCCACAACAGCTCATCAATAAATTAAGCCTGCTGGGCCTCAACAATTCCCTTTGCAATTGGATCCTGGACTTTTTAACCGGAAGACCTCGAGCACTACCACACTGAGCACAGGTGCCCCACAGGGCTGTGTGCTCAGCCCGCTGCTCTTCCCGCTGCTGACCCACGACTGCACTGCCAAGTTCAGCTCCAACCACATCATCAAGTTTGCCGATGACACATCAGTGGTAGGTCTCATCAGCAACAACAATGAAACGCACTACAGAGAGGAAGTGGCACAGCTGGCTGAATGGTGTGGCGCAAACAACCTGTCCCTCAATGTGGAGAAGACAAAGGAGGTTGTGATGGACTTCAGGAGAAACCCCGTTGACCACCCCCCACTGACCATCGACACCTCGACTGTGGAGAGAGTCAGCAGCACTAAATTCCTGGGGGTGCACATCACAGAGGACCTCACCTGGAATACCAACACCAAGTCTATCTCAAAGAAGGCACAACAGCGCCTACACTTTCTCCGCCGGCTGAAAAGAGCAAGCCTCCCTCCTAGTAATGGGCGATATAAACGATATGCAATATAAACGATACAAAATTGGCCTACGATAGAGATTTTAATTCTATTGCACTATCGCGATAATGCATGTTGATGACGCAATCTACCCGCGAAATTTAGAGCAACGAGCTGCAGCTGGCTGCAACGCATCATCATATTCGTCATCTTGAATAAACATGGCTGAAAGCGTCAGCAAAACAGAGGAGCTCGTGAAAAAGACTGGTGCAACATCTATTATTTGGACTTGGTTTGGATTTAAGCCGTCCGACGAGCAGCAGCAAAATATACTCTGTAGAGTGTGTGGGGCAAAAGTTCCAGCTAAGAGAGGTAACACGACTAATCTGTTTCTACCACCTCAAAACTAAACATGTCGTTGAATACCAGCATTGCCAAGCAATGCAGCCAACTGCAAAATCCAGTACGAAGAACGCAGGACAGAAAAAACAGGAACTGATCCAAACATCAATCCAACAGTCATTTTCAAAAGGTACTCCTTATATTAGGAAGAGCCCGCGATGGATTGAAATTACCAGGGCCATAACTGTTTACTTGTGTAAGGACATGGTCCCTTTTCAAACGGTAGAGAGACGCAGCTTTAAAGCCATGATCAGAACTATTGATCCACGATATGAGGTGCCAAGCCGCAAATACTTCACAGAAACAGAGATGCCAAAATTGTACGCTGAGCTCCGCGAAAATGTTGAAAAAGAGCTATGTGACTTGAAATACTTTGCTACTCTCTCTACACACACGACTGCGTGTCCTCACACAGCTCCACCTCTATTGTTAAATTTGCTGACGATACTGTGGTTCTGGGCCTCGTTTCCAACAATGATGAGGCCGCATACTTGGATGAGGTGGAGAGACTTACATCATGGTGTCAGGACAACTGTCTCTCTCTGAACGTGAGCAAAACTAAGGAGCTGATCGTGGACTTCAGGAAGAGACAGCAGCGGCCCTACACTCCCCTTATGATCAATGGGACCCCTGTGGAGAGGGTGAGTAGCTTCAAGTACCTCGGTGTAAACATCTCCGAGGACCTGACTTGGACTACACACATTCAAACACAGGTTAAGAAAGCCAGGCAAAGACTGTACCATCTGCGACAGCTGAGGAAATTCAGGGTCTCACCAGCTATCCTGAAAACTTTCTATTCAGGGGCCATAGAAAGCGTACTGACTCAGTGCATCTCAGTGTGGTATGGTAATTCCTCAAACCAGGACTGCAAAGCTCTACAGAGAGTCGTGCGCTTAGCTGAGCGCATCTCAGGATCTACACTCCCCTCTCTGCAGGGCATCTACATCAAACGCTGTAAAAGCAGAGCTGCTAAAATCATCAAAGACTCAAACCACCCCGGTAACCATCTTTTCTGTTTACTGCCATCTGGCAGGCGCTTCAGGAGTATGATGGCAAAGACTGAAAGACTGAGGAAGAGCTTCTTCCCTCAGGCCATCAGGCTCCTAAACACAAACTCTGTTTCATAAACACTCACATGACCCATTGTAACTTAATTAACTGTAAATATTATCACATTCTCATCATTGCTGCTATGTACAATACCCTGAACAACCGTCTGCACATCCCTCTTATTCACATTACTATTTATTAAGTCCCAGTACACTGTTTTTCTTTTTTTGTACATCTTATTGTTTTTTGCACATCTTATTATTATTGTTTTTCTTTTTTTTTTTGCACATCCTTTTTGCACATCCTATTGTCTTTTTGCACATCGTATTGTTTTTTTGCACATCTTATTGTTTTGCACTTTTTTTATTTCATTGCACATTTTACTCTTATTTCTCCTTTTCTTACCACATGTATGCCCTTGTGTTATGTTACTTTATATAATTTGTATTCTTATTATTTTGCACTGTCCACTGAGCGGACCTGATTCGATTACATTTCACTTCTAATTATACCCTGTATAACTATTATGTGACAAATAAAGAAACCTTGAACCTTGAACCTTGAACTACAACGGATCTGTGGTCGAGCCGTACCATGGAGCCTTTCCTCAGTCTGACCATTCACTATATAACGGATGATTGGAATCTTGGCAGCCGGTGTTTGCAGACGTCGTACTTCCCCGCTGAACATACGGCCGAGGAGATCGCACAAGGACTCAAGGAAGCGCTTGAGTCATGGGGATTTAAAGAAGAAAGCCAAGTTTGCATTACTACTGATAACGGAACGAACGTGGTCAAGGCAGCGTCTCTGACTGATTGGACCAGGCTGCAATGTTTTGGACACAGGCTGCACCTCGCCATCGGTAGGTTAAAACATTTTGTGCATATACATAATATTAATATTTTAATAAATATTTATATATATAAACCCACTTGGTATTATATTAATTATTTTGTTATATATATATAATATTCATATAATAGTGTATAATTATAATATTTTAACATTATACTGTAATATTTGCCTATATTACTGCACAGTAATGTTGCATTTGCGTTTAGAGATGTAGAATTTGCCTCTGTTCAGTTGTATACCCAATGCTATTTTAATGTTGCATTTGTGTTAAGTGATGTTCATTCAATCTTAATCAAGCATTTCAATAGTTGTATTGATCGTTGTTCTGTGTGTGGGGAGAGAGAGAGATAATAGATGAAATTAACTAATAATATCTTACAAATTTGTCAACAGAAAAAAGTGTGAAAGACCCCCGAATTGACCGTGCTGTTGGCGTGTGCAAGAAGATTGTGAGTGCCTTTTCATACTCTTGGAACAGAAGAAAAGAGTTGAAGAAAGCCCAGGCAGAGCACCATCTTCCCTTTCATCGGCTCATCACAGAAACACCAACAAGGTGGGGGTCACGCCAGATGATGATCCAAAGGGTGCTTGAACAAGAGAAGGCCCTATCACAGGTACTGAAAGCAGACAGGAAAACCAAACACCTGGTACCCACTTGGCAAGATACAGATGTCTTGGAATCTATAAGCCGGACCCTCGGCCCACTGCTGGAATTCACAGACGCGCTGTCTGGAGAAGAATATGTCAGTGTGTCGTACATCAAACCTGTTCTCCATCTTTTCAACAACACTGTTCTTGCTGCAGCTGATGACGACACAGAGCTGACCAAGGACATGAAAAGAGTCATCCTAGAGTACTTAAACGAGAAGTACTCAGACCCAAAAACGGTTGACCTGCTGGATATGGCCTCCTTGGTCGACCCACGGTTTAAAGATGCATATATAGCTGATGACCGCCAGGAATTCATCAAGACCAGAGCGGTAGCAGAAATTCTGTCACTGTTGGAGGTGCAAGCTGCAACGGTCAGAGAGCCACTGCCACACACAAGCACAGAAGCTGCAGCTGTTGGTGCTGATGGTGCTGAAGCAGCTGTTGAGAGGCAATCAAAGAAGGTAAAACGGAGCCTGGGAAGCTTTTTCAAAAAGGCCTCCGATGGCACAGCTGCTCTCACTGACAGAGAGGCCATCGAAGTGGAGCTAAAAAGTTACCTGCAGACAATGCAGGTTGATGGAGAGACTGACCCACTGGACTGGTGGCGGCTGCACCAAGCTAATTTTCCAAGGGTGGCTAGACTGGCCCAGAAATATCTCTGTATCCCGGCCACAAGTGCTCCTTCGGAAAGGCCATTTAGCTTTGGTGGCAACATTGTTACATGCCACCGGTCTCTGTTGAAGCCAGAGACTGTGGACAAGCTTGTGTTCCTGGCTAATAATCTTTAGGGCCTAACAAATGACAAATGGTGTGTATTAAACAAAATCTCATTGAGTGCCTGATTTTAGGATTCGTTGTTGTGTTGCTTTTTAACTGAGAAGACACCAGACAGTTTTTCTGTTCTTTGCATATTTTGTGTCCTTTAAGAAAATAAGTAAAACTACATTTGCACTTTTTACTGTATATATGGCATGGCACTACTGTAAAGAAACTTTTATACTTTAAAAATTTTGTTTAGTTGACTTATATGTCCCTTATACTGGAAGTATTTTATTTATTTATTTTGTGCTTTCATTTAGCACTTTATAATGTTTTCATTTGAAGTATCTCTGCACTACACTTGGAAGAATTTTCTTTATTTAAAATAGCCATGCCTAATACTGGAAGTATATCCCTAATTCACAGTGTCCATTCCTTTTATTAACAAGACACCAGTTTTAATTTCATTAGGAGAACACAATGTTTAAAACCAAATGCGTTACCTTAGGCTGCAGGTTTGAAATATGTTTTTATTTAAAGTATCTGTGCATTACACAAAATAATTTTCTTTGCCTAATTAATACTGGAAGTATTTTCAGTACAGTGTATGTTCCTTAACTAAAAAGACACCAGTTTTTTTGTTCTCTGCAACTTGGGTGGCTTTTAAGAACCAATGACTTAAACTAAGTGTAGTGCCTTTTAGAAGGAAATACTTTTCTTTTATTTATCTGCAACATTGTGTTGTATAATTACAGTTTTGCTTTTGCACAATAAATGTTCTCAAAATGACATACAACGTTTCTTTATTTCTTAAAAAAAAAAAAATACATTTAGCAGTTTGGTTTTCCTAAGGGTCTATGTTCACATAAAATGTGAATTCTGTTAAGATAGACTATTCTCTAATTAATTAAACAGTTTGTTATTATACAGATTGAAAGCCTGGATGGTCTCTCTCCCCCTCTCTCTCTCTCTCTCTGTGTATGTGTGTGTGTGTGTGTGTGTGTGCGTGGGTGGGTGGGCGTGTGCGTGGGTGGGTGGGCGTGTGCGTGCGCGGGAGGGGTGCGATTTTCGAATAGTAATCGAATAATACCCAGCGATTATCGAATATTACTTTTGCTTAAAATGCCCATCCCTAATACATAGGCTACAGAAACTTAAAAGGTCCTCATGGCAACCTGTCAAAATATAAGTTCGGTTTAGCCGAATATATTACTGTGGTGCAGTAGAATATACGTAATACAACTACAACAATTATTACAACTTGTGTTGAGAATAATCAAACAATACGCTATTTCTTCCATGTTTTAATTTTAATAGTAAACTCATTAGTTTACTATTTAGTGAGTTACATCAGTACCTCAAAGAGCCAGTGATTGAAAGGCATAAGGGGGATCCACTCCAGTGGTGGAAACAGAATGAAGGGCGCTTCAAGCTACTTGCCAAAGAAGCAAGAAAATGTCTTTGCTCACCACCCTCAGTCCCTAGTGAGCGTGTCTTTAGTGAAGTGTCTGCCATTTATGACAAGAGAAGAAGCAAGCTCACTGGAGAGCATGCCGACCAGCTCTGCTTCCTGCACTACAACCTGGTGTTGCTGGATTGGGACTACTAATTGTTGCCCATTTTATTAGCTTATAAAACTTCAGGGAGCTATTACATTTATTTTCCATTATTTGTTCATTTGTTGCTTGTTTACTTTAAGTTTTACAAAATGTTTATAGAATGCTTCTGGGTGATCCCTGCACTTATGTTATTATTATTAATATTATTAATATGACTGTTTATTTAATGTTGTTGTTATTAGAATTAAAGACATGTTTAAAAGCATTTAAAGAATGTTTTTTGTCAGAGCTCATTATTATTAATTTCGGCATTAATTTTCATTTTTACACCAGACACGTATATCGGTTCAAAATATCGGTTATCGGTCTACTTGATCTGTAATAATCGGTATCGGCATCGGCCCTGAAAAACACATATCGGTCGACCCCTACACTTAAGACTAAAATTTTACTCTGAGCGGCTTTATACATACGGCCCCTGATCTGTATGATATGTTATGAGTGAGAGCAGTTCTGATCTGTATGATCGGTTATGAGTGAGAGCAGTTCTGATCTGTATGATATGTTATGAGTGTGAGAGCAGTTCTGATCTGTATGTTATGAGTGAAAGCAGTTCTGATCTGTATGATATGTTATGAGTGAGAGCAGTTCTGATCTGTATGATATGTTATGATTGTGAGAGTAGTTCTGATCTGTATGATATGTTATGAGTGTGAGAGCAGTTATGATATGTTATGATTGTGAAAGTAGTTCTGATCTGTATGATATGTTATGAGTGTGAAAGCAGTTCTGATCTGTATGATATGTTATGAGTGAGAGAGCAGTTCTGATCTGTATGATATGTTATGATTGTGAAAGCAGTTCTGATCTGTATGATATGGTATGCGTGTGAGAGCAGTTCTGATCTGTATGATATATTATATTGTGAAAGCAGCTTTCAGTGCTTCATAATGACAGGAATGTTAGGCATGAGACAGTTTGAACATCCCAGAGCCAAACCCTTCACACCATACACACACACACACACACACACACGCCACACTGTGTGAAGCAAGCTGGTTTCTTCTGCTAGCCAGCCTTCTGTAGTTATAGTTTGATTTAGCATGAAGGGTATTCATCTAGCCTGTTTCGATTCAGATTCGTCTGTTCATATATACTGCCTTATATATATTATATTATATATATATTCAAATCGGGATGTCACTCATCAGTGTTATCATAGGAGCGTGTCAGAGCCTGTCTCCATTAGGAGCTCAAGCCAAATCTGACTATGTTCCCAATCAAACTGAATTTGGATAAGTAATGCATTTGCAACAGGGATGTTATTTTTTGCATATTTATATGAATTTTTGCATTTTCCAACCTGAGAAACAGAGGTGGAAAGAGTACAAAAATATTCTACTCAAGTAAAACTACCATTACATTACTGAAATTTTACTTAAGTACAAGTAAAAGTACCAGTCTAAAAATATACTCAAGTAAAAGTAAAAAGTAGCTCATTTAAAATTTACTCAGAGTAAAAATTACTTAGTTACATTTTAACAATGAGAGGGAGGAAAAAATGGGATAGACCAAAGATGTCAAACTCAGTACCTGGAGGGCCACAGCCCTACACAGTGTAGATATTACCCTAATTAAACACATCTGATACAGCTAAACTAATCATTTAGGCTTATTTGAAAACTACATGGTGTGTGTGTTGGAGCAGGGTTGGAACTAAACTCTTTAGGGCTGTGGCCCTCCAGGAACTGAGTTTGACACACCTGGGATATGGGCCTATAAATCTCAAACTAGGTGTTTTTAATTAAAGGAATCAGTTATTTAGAATAATAACACATTTAGGCTGTTACCAGGGAAATTAAATCAGTATCAACTAAATTAATCTTTGCAATGCAGAGGAAATGTAGAAGCTTCATCTGAAGTGGCATAGATGTTTTACACACTGACATGAATGCATTTAGCCTGCAGTTACAAATGCAGAAATAATGTTTTGATAAATAAGACATAAAATGTGACCCTGAACCACAAAACCATAAGGGTCCATTTTCCTAAATTGCGATTTGTACATCATCTGAAAGCTGAATAAATCATATTTCCATTGATGTATGGTTTGTTATGATCGGACAATATTTGAAAATCTGGAATCTGAGGGAGCAAAAAATCCAAATATTGAGAAAATCTCCTTTAAAGATGTTCAAATTAAGCTCTTAGTTTTGATATATTTTCAGTAGGAAATTTACAAAATATATTAATGGAACATGATCTTTACTTAATATGCTAATGATTTTTGGCATAAAAGAAAAATGTATAATTTTGACCCATACAATATATTGTTGGCTATTGCTACAAATATACCCCAGCGACTTAAGACTGGTTTTGTGCTCCAGGCCAGGGTCACAAATGTTAAATAGTCATTTGAAATACAAAAATAAAAAGATACTTTAAATGTTAAATTAGAACCACCAGTAGGTGTCAGCAAGTCACTCATAAGAGAGTCATTGCGATTGAACAGAATCATTTAAACGGTTAATTCAAGGAATGAAACACGTCATTGCTCAGAGTCAGAGACGCAAAACTGTGTATGGTGGCTGTGTTTGGAATTATTTTTGTTGTCGAAATAGAGCAAAAACAGGCAATATGGTGTCTAAAACGCAAGTCTCTTAATTAACTTCTTGTTTTTTGAACTGTTGTAAAAAGCAAAACTACAGGCCTATGTAATCATGGTGATTTTTTTGAGAAAAACGGCATTCTTCATGTGATGTTGACTTACTATATTAAATTATATAAAATATATACATTTTCTGCTTGTATATCTTCAATTTTGTGATCATTCTAAACGCATTTTAACAGACTGAATCACGCAGTGAAAGAAAGCACTCCAGATGCACGCGGATTAGTCTAATCTAACGTTACTTGATTTCACGGCACACTGTTTAGAGTGATTTGTTTGGTTTTGGGCAAAATACTGATAATGTCAAATCGCACATCGTTAAAACAACAATTACTATATTATCTCAGATGATATTGCACACCCTGCACCACTGTCTTTTTGGCTCATTTGTGCAAACCCTTTTGCTAAACCGTCAAAGCTTCATTTTAACCACCAATGCAACGATGTAAGTATTTACCTTACGTTACCTCTACATGCTTGCGAAGGGTGATGTTATAAGCTGCTAGTTCGGTCTCCCGAGGCAAACACAGCTTACACTGCATAATAGAGCATGAATATGGCCAGGGGTTCACTTCATTTCCTTCGAGTTCAACTTCAGCAGAATATGACGGGGTTTTGTTTTCAGCTGGGTCTGTCTTGTCCGTCTGCATCTTTCTTGTGATTTTTAGCACCAGTTTCTTCTTCTGCCCATTATTTGCTGCAGTTGTTTCCATGGAGCGATTTTTTTTTTTACTCCGTAACGAATGTTTTAAAATGTAGCGAAGTACAATACTTCACACAAAATATACTTAAGTACAAGTAAAATTACAGATAAAAAAAATTACTTAAAGTACAAGTACACAAAAAAGCTACTAAATTACAGTAACGCGAGTAAATGTAATTCGTTACTTTCCACCTCTGCTGAGAAATGACTCATCAGTAAATCCCTGGAGAGCGCGTGAAGTGCATGAGACAGTCCCAGGAATTGCTCTTAACGTGCACTAGATCCTAAAATCACGAGCTAAGCCTATCCCATCATGCATCATGAAATAATGATAATGATTTGGTGTTTTTGTCACTCCATTGGAAGCCCATTAGACCAAAACCTTTACCCTTCAACAAGTTCAGAGTAATTAATATGAATATAGTGGTTTAAAGTACTCTAAATCACTTCATATTACATGTGATTGTCACGCGCATTTGGTCCGTAAATCCGGTTCTGTGATTGGTAGTAAATCTCCATAACGTTCATAATAATCACAGTGTTCATAATCGCAGATGAATCGCCTTCATGCACACCTGTTGGAATATTGTTATTCCTTATTTACTTGTTCTGTTTTTTTAATAATTTCTTTCATGTTTTTGTCCTGCTTCTGTCATGAAAACCTCGTCTGTGTAAACACACCTGGCAATAAAGCGGATTATGATTCTGATAATAACTGCTTGTGCTGCACAAGTGAGAACTTTTGATTATCCAATGATACACAGTTACAGCATAGTGTAGGAAAACACATCTCTGCAGTCTTGTGCAACACTTTACTACCAAATTCCATTCAATATCTAATTATTGTTTATATGTAGCGTACACCAGAAAGGTTTCCTCGAGATCTCATGAGTCATGAACAGAACATGATGCATGATGGGATAGGCTTAGCTCTTATGTAACTAAGTATTATCGGTAAATGTTTCGGTGACTAACAGATGAACTTTAACCCTTAGGCCGCAAACAGACTGCAACTACAATTGTGACAAAATAATCACATTTACAATATTTGTAGTTATTGGCAGTCTGTAAAACCTGTTACACAAAACCATTCAATAAAACAATAAACTGTTTCAGACAGAGTCAGTCATTACTGTAACTCACGACGTTAACTGAGATCATTTTGAGTTATTAATAATGAATCCGGAACATAATGAAACGGGGACAAGCCTAATCACAGCATCATATTTGAATAAATGTAATATACTACTAAAACACTAGTTTTAATGCATTCCTTAATTCATCAGAAGTCTGAGAAGCGTGCTGTCTTACCCTGTTCAGATTAGGCACGTTTATTTATACAGCACATTTCATACACAATGTTTATTCAATATGCTTTACATGAAGTAATAATCATAAAAGTAATCACAACAATAAAAGCAGAGAATACATCTTTTAAAATGAGGATAAATAAAATACAGTGCAATCATTGGAAGATAATTTTCTTCATCTAGTTTTGTGTGTGTGTGGTTGTGATGTTTGTGTGTGTGGTGTGAGTGGCTGGATGTGATGTGTGTGAGTGTATTATGTTTTATAACTGTTTCTAATAGTTCTCTCTCGTTCTGTAAGCAGAGAGCAGTGATGGTCTGCAGCGGTCAAAGAGTGAAACTATGACTGGATTAACACGATCTCGACAACACACGAGGAGACGCGACGAGCCGCGACGCCACACCATCACAAACGGAGTGAATTATCAGATGGTAAACAAGATATTAGGGCTGGGCGATAACGATAATTATTGCGATATAATTTTCCTCCATAAAACTATATGAAGAGTTTGATAAATGTTCGATATAATGTATATGTGCCAAAAGCGGAACGAAACCAGGCGACTCATTTGAGATTTACTGTAGTAACACTCACAGCACTATGGTATTGTGGCAGAAATATGGGATATTCACATTTAATTTTATTACCGGAGTAAATGTATATAATTATATTATGCATGTGTGGTTAAGCTATAGCATGTGTGCATTTTTACTGCATGGTTTTAGACTGTTTTTCATACAAATAGGCTTCCTAAACACCATATAGTTATATTTTACCATGTTATTGAGGTGCTATATGTGTGGTTTTAGCTGTTTATCGTAATTTAAATGTATGCTACTATGGGAGACAAAAAAAAAAAAAAAAAAAAACTTGATCAGAATAAAGGTTGCTATCATTTTTACAGATGATACTGATTTTGATACTGAACACAAATGTACCTCTGCATCCTAACTCAAGCGACTATCAAATGTGCATTTCTAAGAGACAAAAAAGTGATATTATTAATATTATGAGGCAACCCAACCCTGTTTCTTGATTTCAAACCATATCACTCAGAGCATGCAGAAAATAAGAAATACATTTTTCTATTTAGATATTATTTTAAGATAAATTAATGGTCTGGTTTCTACAATTTTCACTTTGGAGTAAAAATCTGGCTTTAAACTTGAAAGAAATAAAGATTTGACATTTAACGTGATAATTATCGATATCGACTGATAGGAAAAAAAATATCGTGATAATTTTTTGGGCCATATCGCCCAACCCTACAAGATATGCTTTAATTTCTTCCCAAATTAAGTTACATATTTGTTTAGTTTAATTTAGAGATGCACCGATTGCTATTTTTCAAATTTCATCTGGCAAGACATCAATACATTATCAGTAAAATCAGATCAACGTGCTGATGTTAGCGAGACATCATTAGCCCTCTTCACACGGTAATATCAGTGAATGGTCACAAAATGACCAGAGAATACAGAAATGCACTCTTCAGTCACACCGGTGAAGCAGCATTCACGCATCAGTTTCACATTACCGGTACATTCGGTGACATCACTAATCAGGACTGACCTCTGAACGGCTGCGGTCGTTGGTCCATTACCACCGCGGGGGCAAAAATCTGCCACCGTCACAGCCCTAGTTTAAAACATAAGTCTCTTAATTAACTTCTTGTTTATTGAACCGTTGTAAAAAAATCAATATCACATTTGTAATATTTGGAGAAAACCCGCACTCTTCGTGTGAAATTGATTAGCTATATGAAGTGGTATACATATGTACATTTTCTGCCCCCATATCTTGTTTGATTATTCTAAATGGATTTTAATAGTCTAGACGTAACATATGCGCGCGCCCTGTAGAGGTGATTTTAATGTTTTTTGCAAATCTTGTCAAATCTCACATCGCTAAAACAACAATGACGACATCACAAATGATGTGTATCGCACACCCCTAGTATTGATTATTTATAGTGTATTAGGGGTCGACCGATTATCGGCGCCGATATTAAGCATTTTTACGATTATCGATATCGGCCATTTTCAAAACAGATTTGCCGATTATTTATTTTATTATACAAACATACTATTTTCAGGTGACATTATTTATTGGTGAATAAATAATACAGGTGAAATTATTTAATGTTTAAATGCACTATTTGGCTCGATGCCGCCTGTCTGAGCTCAACACTCTGTGGCCTAGAGCAATCTCCGCCCACCGCTCATCTGATATGTAGAGAGTCACGAGTCCGACCAATCAACGCGGAAAACTGAAGGCAGTCTCACACCGAAAGCACTTGCTAACTGAAGCTGCCTCAGTGATCACGCATCAGTTGTCTCTCAAAGGTAAGGCAGCAGCAGACGTTGCTGAAGTTGCAATAAATCACAATCCACTATGATGTCCGCGATGCGGAAAATGCGGGCGGAATCGCGGATTGCAGTCATATAATGGAATTTACCGTATAACGCGGAATGTCACGGAATGTGTCGAAGTTTGGATGAATTAATCAAAAGTAGGTCAATACACTTAAATCGACTCGCGCTATGGACTAGTATCTATAAATATTAAGCCGCAAAAACACTTTAAATATGAATCCTGCATGTTCTGCATCTCTGTTAATGAATGACACAGACGTGCGGTTTCATTTACTGCACACATACATACTGAAGCGCGTGATGCTCGCGGTGTTTTCAGCATCTGCCGTCTCACTAAATGAGGACATAAATACATGAACAACATCCCCAGAACTGCTCGGACAGTCACTTCATGAGCATTTCACCGTTTCATTTGAGTAAAACGATCGTCATATCATATATACATAGGCTACAGAAACCTAAAAGGTCCTCATGGCAACCTGTCAAAATATAAGTTCGGTTTAGCCAGAGGTGGAAAATAACGAATTACATTTACTCGCGTTACTGTAATTGAGTAGCTTTTTTGTGTACTTGTACTTTTTTAAGTAATTTTTTTTAATCTGTAATTTTACTTTTACTTAAGTATATTTTGTGTGAAGTATTGTACTTCGCTACATTTTAAAACACATTCGTTACTGAGTAAAAAAAATCGCTCCGTGGAAACAACTGCAGCAAATAATGGGCAGAAGAAGAAACTGGCGCTAAAAATCACAAGAAAGATGCAGACGGACAAGACAGGCGTTATGCTGCAGACCCAGCTGAAAACCAAACCCCGTCATATTCTGCTGAAGTTGAACTCGAAGGAAATGAAGTGAACCCCTGGCCATATTCATGCTCTATTATGCAGTGTAAGCTGTGTTTGCCTCGGGAGACCGAACTAGAAGCTTATAACATCTCGACATAGCCCTTCGCAAGCATGTAGAGGTAACGTAAGGTAAATACTTACATCGTTGCATTGGTGGTTAAAATGAAGCTTTGACGGTTTAGCAAAAGGTTTTGCACAAATGAGCCAAAAAGACAGTGGTGCAGGGTGTGCAATATCATCTGAGATAATATAGTAATTGTTGTTTTAACGATGTGCGATTTGACATTATCAGTATTTTGCCCAAAACCAAACAAATCACTCTAAACAGTGTGCCGTGAAATCAAGTAACGTTAGATTAGACTAATCCGCGTGCATCTGGAGTGCTTTCTTTCACTGCGTGATTCAGTCTGTTAAAATGCGTTTAGAATGATCACAAAATTGAAGATATAGAAGCAGAAAATGTATATATTTATATAATTTAATATAGTAAGTCAACATCACATGAAGAATGCCGTTTTTCTCAAAAAAATCACCATGATTACATAGGCCTGTAGTTTTGCTTTTTACAACAGTTCAAAAACAAGAAGTTAATTAAGAGACTTGCGTTTTAGACACCATATTGCCTGTTTTTGCTCTATTTCGACAACAAAAATAATACCAAACACAGCCACCATAGCACAGTTTTGCGTCTCTGACTCTGAGCAATGACGGTGTTTCATTCCTTGAATTAACCGTTTAAATGATTCTGTTCAATCGCAATGACTCTCTTATCAGTGACTTGCTGACACCTACTGGTGGTTCTAATTTAACAATTAAAGTATCTTTTTATTTTTGTATTTCAAATGACTATTTAACATTTGTGACCCTGGCCTGGAGCACAAAACCAGTCTTAAGTCGCTGGGGTATATTTGTAATAATAGACAACAATACATTGTATGGGTCAAAATTATACATTTTTCTTTTATGCCAAAAATCATTAGCATATTAAGTAAAGATCATGTTCCATTAATATATTTTGTAAATTTCCTACTGTAAATATATCAAAACTAAGAGCTTAATTTGAACAACTTTAAAGGAGATTTTCTCAATATTTGGATTTTTTGCTCCCTCAGATTCCAGATTTTCAAATATTGTCCGATCATAACAAACCATACATCAATGGAAATATTATTTATTCAGCTTTCAGATGATGTATAAATCGCAATTTAGGAAAATGGACCCTTATGGTTTTGTGGTTCAGGGTCACATTTTATGTCTTATTTATCTAAACATTATTTCTGCATTTGTAACTGCAGGCTAAATGCATTCATGTCAGTGTGTAATACATCTATGCCACTTCAGATGAAGCTTCTGCGTTTCCTCTGCATTGCAAAGATGCATTTTGTTGATACTGATTTAATTTCCCTGGTAACAGCCTAAATGTGTTGTTATTCTAAATAACTGATTCCTTTAATTAAAAACACCTAGTTTGAGATTTATAGGCCCATATCCCAGGTGTGTCAAACTTAGTTCCTGGAGGGCCACAGCCCTAAAGAGTTTAGTTCCAACTCTGCTCCAACACACACACCATGTAGTTTTCATAAGAAAAGTAGTTAATAAGCCTAAATGATTAGTTTAGCTGTATCAGATGTGTTTAATTAGGGTAATATCTACACTGTGTAGGGCTGTGGCCCTCCAGGTACTGAGTTTGACACCTTTGGTTGATCCCATTTTTTCCTCCCTCTCATTGTTAAAATGTAACTAAGTAATTTTTACTCTGAGTAAATTTTAAATGAGCTACTTTTTACTTTTACTTGAGTATATTTTTAGACTGGTACTTTTACTTGTCCTTAAGTAAAATTTCAGTAATGTAATGGTACTTTTACTTGAGTACAATATTTTTGTACTCTTTCCACCTCTGGGTTTAGCCGAATATATTACTGTGGTGCAGTAGAATATACGTAATACAACTACAACAATTATTACAACTTTTGTTGAGAATAATCACACAATACGCTAAATACGTTTACTTTAAGTTTTACAAAATGTTTACAGAATGCTTCTGGGTGATCCCTGCAATTATGTTATTATTAATATGATTAATATTACTGTTTATTTAATGTTGTTGTTATTAACAGTTTTCAGAATTAAAGACATGTTTAAAAGCATTTAAAGCGTTTTTTGTCAGAGCTCTTGTTATTATTAATTTTGGCATTAATTTTCATTTTTACACCAGACACGTATATCGGTTCAAAATATCGGTTATCGGTCTACTTGATCTGTAATAATCGGTATCGGCATCGGCCCTGAAAAACACATATCGGTCGACCCCTATAGTGTATATGTATGAGATACTCAACCAATGTCTTCAGTTGTATCTAATTCACTCCTCCGAGTGTTTATTGAAGGTATTTGGTAGGCATGCACCGAAATGAAAATTCTTGGCAGAAGCCGAACAAAATGAAACACTGAAGGCCGAATACCGAACATGTTTAAAAAAAAAAATCAAAAATATCCCCCATGTAGGCCTATTTTGAATTTTTTTCACTATTGCATAAATTAAATAGCCAAAATCTGCTTTTTACTCTTTTGTCCTGATTTACAAGAAGAAAAAAAGAACACTGAAAATTTTTATACATCCTATCAGACATTATACCAACAAAGCACAATTTAACTTAAAATTAATAAGTTAGTAAAATAATATTTTTTGGCCATTGTTGAGACCCCCCTTCTTAAATCAGTGTATTTTTACTGTTACAAATAAATGCAGCCTTGCTGAGCAGAAGAGACTTCTATTAAAACATTAGAAAATATTACAGATCCCAATTTGAACACTATTGCTGAATGTTATAGTAAATGTATTAATACAGCTGTTGTAGGGTAATTATTTATATCATTATTATTGGCTTACTTTTTTATTTTACAGAACAAGAGTAAAATTACAATACTAACATTTATGAATGTTGATGGAGCTTTTATTGTGGCGGAAACACGCAGGAAGACATCAGTGCTTCTGTTTGTTGACAACAGCATGCAGATATTTCTCAGATATATCGCATTACGAATTCGGGAAGATGTTTGTCACACGTATCACATTGTCACACGCAGGGCTCGAAATTAACTTTTTACTTGGTAGCACTGGTGCTCCCAACTTCAAGAAGTTAGGAGCACCACAATTATTTTAGGAGCACCCACTGAATATTAAGGAGCAACACAACCGCCAATTGAGCGGAAGGGCGGGCAACATCCTTCCTGATGATTAAGTCAAGTCAAGTCAAGTCACCTTTATTTATATAGCGCCTTTAACAATACAAATTGTAACAAAGCACTGCACAATATCAAAATAGGCAAATTTTGTCAATAATGTAAAATGACAGGATTTAACACTCAATTATCTGCTGAATGCATTTCATTATTGAATTTAGTAATGGCATTGTCCAGCTTAGTTCAGTTTAAATAATATCTGTGCAATCAAGTCGATGATTGTGCTGGAAATGAAGTGAAAGTGAAATTGTGCTGGAAGTGAAGTGAAATGAATTAAAAGCTTCATCAATTGAACCTGATCCTTAAGCTGCAGTGCTTTGTTTTTTATACATGCAAGATGAGAAGAAAATGTCATTTAAACTTTTCTCAAAACAGTTCCCCTCAGAAATACATTCATATAGACCCCCACTCCCAATTCAATATTTAGGATTTCCTTTCTATATTTCACATAGTGGACGTGAGCTTGCTCAGGCTGCTACAGTATTTTATGTTCTTTGTGTCCGTCTTCAGCGTCTCTGGCTTCTGTTAATGGCTGTTTACAGACTTGGTAATATTTCCACACAAATGAAAATTTGGAAAATGATTTCAATGCAGTTTGTGCAAGTGCGGTCACAAAACCGGTCAGTTCCAAGTAGGGGTGGGCGATATGGCAAAAATATCATATACATTTTTATTTTTTAGACATTTCACGATTTTATCACAGTTCTTTGTCATGTTAGTTTTACCAGTTTGTCTGAGCAGTACTGCCAAACTAATTTCCCTATTATAAAGACAAAGCCTTTCAAGGAAACACAATATAAATAAGAATGGTGGATATTTAGGCCAAAGTGGGCGAAGATAAAAAATCTTTGTCATTATTTTATCTTTGTTATGAAAAAATAAGAACAAAGATACACATTACAACTACACATAATATACAAACAGTGTTTAATTATCAGGTACAATAGGCATATTTAGTAGGAGCATTCAAGAAATTGAATGAACCATTAATAAAAATAAAACACTATAGATTGATTCCTATTAAAGTAACTGTATTGTTTTTGTCTTCAGTCAAGAGTAGCGAGTTATGGTTTTGTTGTTTTAACATTAAATAATAAATTCGGTCATCTGTCTGTCGATTCTGTCATAGTGTTTTATATTAATACCATAATTTACTCACTCAAAATTAGTTTTAAACCCGAGTGAGTTTCTTTCATACATGCTATTTTGAAGAATGTGGAAAACCAAACAGTTGCTGGTCCCCAGTGAGTTACATAGTATTTTTTTATATCCTACTATCAAGTGGACCAGCAACTGTTTGGTTACCCACATTCTTTGAAATATCTTCTTTTGTGTTCACCACAAGAAATAAATTAATACAGGTTTGGGACAACATGTGAGTGAGTAAATAATGACAGAAATAAAATTGTAGGGTGAACTATCCCTTTAATGAGTCGGCTGCATGTTTAATACTGTCCCTTTAAGAGCTGCACGCATCTAATATACAGGCACGCTTCCGTTCCACTCACCGGTTTAATTTCATTTTAAACATAACCAACTGAGTCTATATGTAAACCTTGTGTGTTTTGACAGTATTGGCTCAAAAGATAACTTAGTTGAGTAATCAGGCGCTGTTAGGGGCCGTTCACATATCGCGTCTTTTGCGCGCTCAAGTTCGTTATTTCAAATGTAGACGCGCGGTATGCGCGCTCATAATGGAAGCGACGCGGTCGCGGTGCGACGCGCTCGTTTTTTTCCAGGCGCGTCCGCGCCGCATCGAGATAAAATCATCTCAACTTTTCAGAATGCCGCAAGCGCACCGTAGGTGTAACGGAGAGCGCAGCTGATGGTTGCTTAGCAACGACAAACGCCTCCGGAGCGCAACCGCCCGAGCGCTTTGGAAAAAAGGAGAAAGCAGCGCGCCTAGCATTTTCCATGCGTTTTTAGGCGCGATCTGTGAACGACCCCAGACAGGCTTTTTAGTTCGCGCGTTTCGGGTGCACGGGCTCAGAAAAAGCACACTTTAGACCAGCGCGCGAATGAAAAGCTTAACCTGCTTTAGCTCCCGGTCACGTGGCACATGCTGTGCAGTAATTCTTGAACATTTAGCAGAGAACTGTAGAGGTCGCACCACAGCAATCATTTGCACTCGCACAAATGCTCCCAAATATATTTTGGAGTCGCACAGATTACATTTCGGGAGCATATGCGACCAAAATGGTCGCAATTTCGAGCCCTGGTCACACGCCTTTAAGGAAACAATAAAAATGAGCAAATGATGAGTATGGGTTTCAGCGTAGAATTTCCACGCGCTTTGGACTTTGAACTCTGGCGCAGCGCTGTTTGAATACATGCCATTCGTGCGTGTTTTAGAAAACATAACATTCTGTAGTTTATTTGCTAATCCATTTCACGATTTCAAATTTGGTGGTCGTCTCCTCATCAGCTCCTCCTCTCGCTCCTCCCTGCGTCTACATTCGCTCCGTCTCTCTCTCTCTCTGTGCGGTTCTCTGTCCTCCGCTCATGGTGGTCAGCCGGCTTGGGCCCCGGGGCCTGGACGCTGCCGTGTGGGCCGCTTACACCACCGTCTTCATCCCTCTGAGCAGCAACCGAGCCGTGCACTTCTTTCTCTGGGTGAGTGAGACACGGATGACCAGGTGTGTGATGTGCTCGCTGGGCTTTTCATGCTTCCAGAGGCTGTTTTTCAGGAACCGTCTGTCTGTACACTTTCCACATTCGTTATGTAGTATTTCAGGCGTTTGGGTTATATGAGATGCTCTGTGTGGGACTGCATGATTTCTCTTGTGAAAGAGTGTTGATGTGGTTCTCCGTCTCTCTATACAAAGAGGATTTTCCCTTTCGACGGCCCACGGCACAAAGCCCTCCCTTTATTTCTCTTTCACTGACTCGCTTTAAAAAGAGCTGAGACAGCATTTCATCGGCCTGCAGAAGATCCTCTGGCTCACTGAAATGCTCTTAGTTTCACCCTATTGAATGCTCTACTTGTACAAAAGTAGCTTTTTTAATATATTAGAGTAAAACATCTCAGTTCAAGTACGTAAGAGACTGAAAGTCTTCCCCCTGCTGTTGGTCACATTACAAATCACTTTTATTGTCACATCACCACAGCACAAGTGCCTTGGTGAGTGAAATTCTTACGAGCGTGCTCCAGACAGTGCAAAAAACATCAATTTACATATGGACAGTATAAGGGGTCGACCGATTATCGGCGCCGATATTAAGCATTTTACCGATTATCGATATCGGCCATTTTCAAAACATATTTGCCGATAATTGTTTTACCTTTTTTTTTTTTTTTTTTTTTTTTTTTTTTTTTTTTTTTTTATAATGCAAACAAACATACTATTTACAGGTGACATTATTTATTGGTGACTAAATAATACAGGTGAAATTATTAAATTTTTAAATGCACTATTTGGCTCGATGCAGCCTGTCTGAGCTCAACACTCTGTGAGAGTGAGGCGATCTCTCAATCTCTGAGAGCAATCTCCGCCCACCGCTCATCTGATATGTAGGGAGTCACAAGTCCGACCAATCAACGCGGAAAACTGAAGGCAGTCTCACACCGAAAGCACATGCTAACTGGAGCTGCCTCAGTGATCACGCATCAGTTGTCTCTCAAAGGTAAGGCAGCAGCAGACGTTGCTGAAGTTGCAATAAATCACAATCCACTATGATGTCCGCGATGCGGAAAATGCAGGCGGAATCGCGGAATGCAGTCATATAATGGAATTTACCGTATAACGCGGAATGTCGCGGAATGTGTCGAAGTTTGGATGAATTAATCAAAAGTAGGTCAGTACACTTAAATTGACTCGCGCTATGGACTAGTATCTATAAATATTAAGCCGCAAAAACACTTTAAATATGAATCCTGCATGTTCTGCATCTCTGTTAATGAATGACACAGACGTGCGGTTTCGTTTACTGCACACATACATGAAGAGCGTGTGAAGCTCGCGGTGTTTTCAGCATAAATGAGGACATAAATACATGAACAACATCCCCAGAACTGCTCGGACAGTCACTTCATGAGCATTTGACCGTTTCATTTGAGTAAAACGATCGTCATATCATATATACATAGGCTACAGAAACTTAAAAGGTCCTCATGGCAACCTGTCAAAATATAAGTTCGGTTTAGCCGAATATATTACTGTATACGTAATACAACTACAACAATTATTACAACTTTTGTTGAGAATAATAACACAATACGCTATTTCTTCCATGTTTTAATTTTAATAGTAAACTCATTTGTTTGCCAAAAATAAAGTCTAACTCTCATTTGATTAAAAGATAAATTAAATTAATGTTTTATGCCTTCATTTGCACTGTACTGTAAATTAAAACCAACGGAAATGTTGTTGTTGTTATTAACAGTTTTCAGAATTAAAGACATGTTTAAAAGCATTTAAAGAACGTTTTTTGTCAGAGCTCTTGTTATTATTAATTTTGGCATTAATTTTCATTTTTACACCAGACGCGTATATCGGTTCAAAATATCGGTTATCGGTAGGGCTGCACGATATATTGCATGCGAATGTCATGCGTATCTCTTCAGTGAAGACGGTTCTGTGATTAGCCGTAAATTTGCTTCAGCTGGTTTCAAATGGAGCGGAATTTAATACACAGAGCCGTAGTTCACTGACAAGCTACGCAATATCACGTTCACTATCGCATGCGATGCATCTGCGATTCTGAGCGTGAATTGCGTAGCTTGTCTGTAATACTTTGTTTGTACTTGATCTGTAATAATCGGTATCGGCATCGGCCCTGAAAAACACATATCGGTCGACCCCTAGACAGTACATATTTACAGAAGACAATGTGCAAAATACACATACATATACTCAGTACACATAGTGTACTATAAAGACATACTTAGTTATCAACTACACATTATACACCGAATCTGCACATCTACATTATGTACACTATCTATACATTATGTAGTCTATACATAGTAATAATGTGAAGGTGCAACAGATTATAAATTAACAGCAGATAGTTGTGCAAAGGTGCAACAGATTATGCATATGCAATGTCGTGGGTGTGCTTGTATGGTGTCCAGTGATAGCAGATATGTTAGTGCAGTGTGTGCGTGTAGTCCGGTAGAACTGTGGTAAAGTGCAGAAGTACATTCTCGTATATAAGCTTTGTCCATCATGGAAGCAAATGTCTTGTTTTTGAATAGAAGTGCAAATGAGACTAGATGTGAGGCATTGTTTTTAGTGCATATTAGTAATGGCATGGACGTCTAGTGGGTTTAAACCGGACATTAGTATGGCGAGGGCACAGAATTAATTGTCTTTAAATGGAAATCGTGGTTAGGGATGCAGAGATTAACCGGGTTTACTATTAACCGCGCTTTAAAACGTCACGGTTAATTAATCGTAAAGGCTCCGCTAAACCAAGTGTTTCTGTTGCACGAAATGGAATTGTTGCAGTTTGTGCAATACAAAAACAAAGTTACACCAGCTTAAAATGCTGTGCTTATCAGAGACACAGAGGCTA
>JAPDDL010000755.1:0-63295 GCA_027422435.1 Schizopygopsis pylzovi | reverse complement strand
CTGGGATGTGTAGTTTCAGGAGTCTAACGTCTCCTTCCAAAGGGTAGCTGAAACACCGTGTTGTAAAACTTCATTTCCCATACACATCCATGTATACCACGATTGCTGCCGTAATGTTCCTATGCAGAACGACTATTGAATATAAATGTATAAATAATCTATCAAATGTCTAAATACATTTGGTGGCAGTGTTTGAAATGGTCCTAACATTAGGCTAGGCTGTATGCACCGTGTTCATATTGAAAGAATCTTTAATGTGACTCAAGAAGAACGAGTCGTCTCGGGGAGTGATTCGTTCAGTTACGCACGCGCCCATCCTATAGGGGCTGTACTGGAATTAGTTCACCTGTTTCGAGCCTTCGGGTTTTTCGAGATGTGTTTTTTTTCCGAGTCGTTCGTTCATCACGTGACTAATCCAGTATGAGCCGGAAATATAATTGATTAGTTCCCCTTTTGAGTTTTCGGGTTTGAGGAGTAGCCCCATAGACATATATAGGTAGACGACCCATGACGTGCTGGAACGTAACCAGCGTCGCCGTCATATTGAGTGGGTCTCTCTCATCACTCTACGCTATCACCAGAGTCAATCGGAGTTAACGGAGAGCGAGCAAGGTCAGGGTATATTCTGGCAAACCGTTTGCCAACTACGTCTAGCAATCGGCAAAGCAAACTGTGGTACACCCCAATTACCAACACGCGATGGGTAACTCGCAAAGCACAATGTTATTTTCTGTTTTCCCAGCACGGTACCATAGAACGGCATAAAGCAAGAGGGTTTAGAAGTAAGAGGCGGGGCACCAGTTAAAAAATTTCAAAGTTAAAGTTCACGCAAACAGGTATTAATAGACAAGTTTTAGTCAAATATTGATTGTTTATAGCTAACATTAGAATATAGCTATTAATCCAATAAAGAATTCAACGATATAAGATATAGTGGCATGACAACCCCATTCTTGTGTTATCTTAATAAAATATCGAATTTCTAATATATTTAAGTGCACACCACCAGTGTAATGTAATTGTACAGTCCATAGATTTAAACCTAATAGTGGTTCTCAAACTGGTGATCATGAGCCACACTTGACATGTTATGAACTATATAATTTTTCATAAGCCTATCATCAGATGAATAAGACTTCGACCAACAGAATATCAATGCATAGCGCATTATATTGTATTATTTCATTAATGTTTTTTAAGTTTTAAATAGTTTTGTTTCATAAATTTTCTGTGGGAGGGGGCACGTGTGTGTGTGTGTGTGTGTGTGCGTGTGTGTGTGTGTGTGTGTGTGTGTGTGGAGGGGGGAAGGGGGGTGGGGGGTCTGTTTACCACCAGTAGCCAACAGCAAGTTCTTTACTTACATACATTTATAAGCAAAACTTTTTCAAGACGCTTTTTTGACTGTCAATATAGTTTTAATAACAGCATGTGATTTGTTCCAATTGTGTCCGTGCTTTTCTGGTCCATGGTGACTATACTGAAAGTTATCAGACATAAAGTTATACAAAAATTACATATTTTTTAAGTTTTTGTCTTTTCCTCACTCAGAGTTGCTCTCAGATCCATAGAAGACTCCTACGTAGAAGCTTTAAGAATACGAAACATTTGCACTAGATGGTAGGCATAGGCTACATGGTTACTGTTTTAGAATATAGTAATGTAAAATGACATGTAAAAATAAATTTTAAAAGTTCTTTAAATCGGATAAATAAGTGAATATACATTTACAAACATATGCCAACGTATTGTAAATGTCTAGGTCATTTGTGGTCAAATGGTCAAAATGTAATTTATATAATCATTTAAGAAATAATGCAGTCCAAGGGCTGTATGGTCATAATAAAAAATGGTATAGCTATTATTTCAGTCAAATGCTTTACCAAAGTATTGACGTAAAACGACCTCTAAGCGGCGTACTGGCGCTATCGCACGTCAAATGGATGTAATGTGATGCAAGGCGGTTATTTTTGCTTAAATTGTCGCGGTTTCTTGTCGCGGTCCTGCAGCAAGTTAAAAATGTCTTTGGCTTTGGGAACAACAACCTATACACTCAGAAGGGGCAGTTTGTCTGCAGTACTTCCAGAGGATGACATTACAGTGGACAACTTGGCAAGAATTTTTAAGGTTTGTTCTGGTTAAACTGTTTTAATCTTTGATATTAAAAAGACCCCCCCCCCCCTCCCCCCTCCATTGAAAATTCTCCGGGCTCAAAATTTAGTTTGTCCAGTCCTCATAGAAAAAGTAATAATTTTCGAATATTTTAAGTGTAAAATGACGGTGATGTAATACTGCCCACACATAATATTTTTTCCACTCAATTATGTCGTTATAACGAGATCTTTTCTCATTAAAACGAGATCTTTTCTCGTTAAAACGACATATTTTCTCGTAATAACGAGATCTTTTCTCGTTAAAACGACATATTTTCTCGTAATAACGAGATCTTTTCTCGTTAAAACGACAGCTTTTCTCGTTATAATGACATATTTTTCTCATTAAAACGACATCTTTTCTCATTATAACGACATATTTTTCTCGTTATGTGTCATTATAATAGATATATGGTAGGGCTGAGGTGAGCGAGTGTCTGCGCTAGTCTGACATAAAGGAGGATCTGCACGCTGCTGAATTGAAATACACTGTTTTAAATGTATTTAATGTAATGGTTTTAATTATAGCAGCATGTTTATTAGGATTAATCTCCAATACAACATTATCCAATAACAGCACTCAGACCCATGACTTGTTTAGGCTATATATGATCAGATCAAAACAGTTATTTTTGAATAATTGACTCTCTATTTATTTATTTGAATGACTGAAGTTTGATTGAACAACAAATCGAAATATGAACAAAGATAAATAAAGAGATTTTCTCTTAGGTTAATAATAATAATTATTATTATTATTATTTCGTTCTGTTTAAAAACGGGCAAACAAATTAAGCTAGATTTTTCGTAGGCCTATTTTTGTTCGTGGGTAAACAAATGAGCTGTTTTAATATTTGTTTCACATGTGTGGGCGGCCTTGATATACTTTAGTCTGATTATATATTATTTATGTATTAATGATTTAATATTATTAAATGATCTTTAGCTGAATCATCGCATCACGTTCTTCTTATGGGTTAAATTGCAGGCTTTGCTTTACTGAAGGAACAGTCTTCGCTGCGCTGGGTGTGAGCACTGAACACAATAGTACAGATGAAAGTACAGTATCTCTTGCTGGATTTAGGCTATACGAATTAAATAAACACAAACTTGTTTTCGATTGTTTTATTTAAGTAGAGCTTTAGACATAAGGCGCGCCAGAAAGCGCACGCTGTTATTTTACAAAAGCAATTCGTAACATTTTGTTCTTATTGTGGAAGTATATAAAATTGCTTTCCTCGGTTATCACAATTTAAGGGATCGCGTCGGTGTCGCCGAATTGAGAAGAACAGTGGTGTGCTTTAAATGAGATAAAGCAAACGTTATTGTGACTAATTTGCAGAGCGGTACATAGATGAACTCTTATTCTGCGTGATGGGATAGACAGTAAAGACAAGCTGAGTTAAAACATAGATTTTTTTTAGGGGCCGTCCTCGGTTCACAGCAACCCGGGACTATCAGAGATGGATCAAACAGTTTTTATTAACATTAAACATTTAATTTAATATTTGTATATTATTATTATTAGGTTATGTTAACTTGTTAGGGCTATAGGCCATTTCTATTTCATATAATATAATATTTTATTACTTTCCCATTTAAATTCGTGTATCGCTTTACCTAATTAACGTTTTGTACCAGAGAATGTGAGAGAAGCGGAGCGGTTCAATATTCCGCTGTGTGTGTGCGCTCCGCTCAGTCGTTCACGGCCAAATCAAACGCTCCGCTAATGTTCCGCTCACGCTCACCGGTGAACCAAATCCCGCTCAGATCACGCGCTCACATTAAATGTATCCAGTAACGTTAGGCCTATTTATTTTTTTCCTGTTTATAGTGAAATTATTGAATAAATGTCTCAATTAAACAGTTATGTTTCAGGGTGAAATTGTTTTAATAGGGATGTTCATTAACCGATTACAATCAGTTAAACGGTTTAAAGTCACTTATTTATTTATTTTTAGTAATTTATTAAAATATGTTAAAAGGTTTGCTGCATGGTTAAAATAAGCTAGTTTTTTAGAGAGAGCAAGAGAGAGAGAAAAAACCAAGTCGCCTATAAGTCGCATTTTATAATTTAATTCTGAAATTTTTTTTGTAAAATAAGACAAAAAATAGAATGCAGCTTTCTGCCGTCTGCTTTAATTTCGCGCAGCACAATAATGAAAAAAACTCTGCATACTCTAAAAAACACTGGGTTAAAAACAACCCAATTTGGGCTGGATAAATATAGGACAGAACACATTTGGGGTTAATTTTACCCAGTAAATCGGGTTGTTTATTTTACCCATCATAAATGGTTGATTTAACCCAGCTAATGGGTTTATTCGTTTCTATTATAACATTAGCTTTTTTTTACTTTATGCATGAAATAATATTTACAGATTAATTTAAATCCTCTAAACTTTTGTAAAATACTCCAGAACCACTGGTTTACGTGATAACTTCCTTTATTTCTAATTTGCTTGCTTTTATGTAAGCTTTACACATTGCCCTATTTAATCTCGTTTAAAAAACATTAGAAGTAAAGATTAAACATTAAACCGATGTAATTCACGAGTAAATGGACCACTCTGTGACTGTGCTTCCACCGTAACGGCGCTGGCTCTCACGCCGAGCTGGAGTCGTGTTCGACGGGAACTGATCACGGATAAGACCGCCGCTCTGCGCTTCACTCATGGACGAAATGAACTGCGATTGCCTTCATAACCTGACCAAAAACAAACAGTAAACAGCTCTGAGGACATGTTTTAACATCCAAAGTATTTGTGTTCTGTATCTTTATAAATACATCGTTTATTTTAAGCAAAGCATCAGATTCTTCATCAAGCAATAAAACCGACGCAACACGAGCGACGTTTGTTTATTGATTCACACCCTGCGCCTGTATGTTGCTCTGCATACATTTGAACGATATTCTGCACAGAAACAATTTTATAAATAAAATAAAATGTACACAAACTACCCAAACACTGGAAAAATAACTCACATAAATTACCCAAAAGGCTCATCTCAGCATTTGGGTTAAAAAATAATAATCCAGGACTTTTTTTTAGAGTAGGCTGCTTGTTGCACATTTCTTTTATTTTCTTAAATTATTATTTAAGTCAAAATATATTTTTAGTATAGGCCTATTTATTCGTTATAATATATAACGCCTAGCTTTATTATGTTGATCTCTGCTTGCAGAAGTGCTGCAGGTGGGTGATATGATTATGTAAATCACTGTGTGCACATGCAGTTTTATTTTATGTACTTTATGTAATATTAGCCTATTCGTGATAAACTTGAATGCTGTGTACATCGCGTGCCATTGCCTACAGACCGGTAGCCTATATGGTCAATATAATAATTAATTATGTAATAATTTCTATAATAATTGACAAAGGTCAAGTAGGTTTGTTTATGCATTAAACGAGAAATGGATGTTGTTCCCTCAACATAGCGAGGCCACGACATGAGGAGGCCTTTACCGTTATTGTTCATATTTCGATTTGTTGTTCAATCAAACTTCAGTCATTCAAATAAATAAATATTCCAAGCCCAGAGTCAATTATTCAAAAATAACTGTTTTGATCTGATCATATATAGCCTAAACAAGTCATGGGTCGGAGTGCTGTTATTGGATAATGTTGTATTGGAGATTAATCCTAATAAACATGCTGCTATAATTAAAACCATTACATTAAATACATTTAAAACAGTGTATTTCAATTCAGCAGCGTGCAGATCCTCGTTTATGTCAGACTGAGCAGCACGGACACTCTCACCTCAGCCCACCATATATCTATTATAATGACACATAACGAGAAAAATATGTCGTTATAATGAGAAAAGATGTCGTTTTAATGAGAAAAATATGTCATTATAACGAGAAAAGCTGTCGTTTTAACGAGAAAAGATCTCGTTTTAATGAGAAAAGATCTCGTTATAACGACATAATTGAATGGAAAAAATATTATGTGTGGGCAGTATTACGTCACCGTAATTTTACACTTAAAATATTCGAAAATTATTACTTTTTCTATGAGGACTGGACAAACTAAATTTTGAGCCCGGAGAATTTTCAATGGAGGGGGGGGGGGGGGGGGGGGGGGGGGGGTCTTTTTAATATCAAAGATTAAAACAGTTTAACCAGAACAAACCTTAAAAATTCTCGCCAAGTTGTCCACTGTAATGTCATCCTCTGGAAGTACTGCAGACAAACTGCCCCTTCTGAGTGTATAGGTTGTTGTTCCCAAAGCCAAAGACATTTTTAACTTGCTGCAGAACCGCGACAAGAAACCGCGACAATTTAAGCAAAAATAACCGCCTTGCATCACATTACATCCATTTGACGTGCGATAGCGCCAGTACGCCGCTTAGAGGTCGTTTTACGTCAATACTTTGGTAAAGCATTTGACTGAAATAATAGCTATACCATTGTTTATTATGACCATACAGCCCTTGGACTGCATTATTTCTTAAATGATTATATAAATTACATTTTGACCATTTGACCACAAATGACCTAGACATTTACAATACGTTGGCATATGTTTGTAAATGTATATTCACTTATTTATCCGATTTAAAGAACTTTTAAAATTTATTTTTACATGTCATTTTACATTACTATATTCTAAAACAGTAACCATGTAGCCTATGCCTACCATCTAGTGCAAATGTTTCGTATTCTTAAAGCTTCTACGTAGGAGTCTTCTATGGATCTGAGAGCAACTCTGAGTGAGGAAAAGACAAAAACTTAAAAAATATGTAATTTTTGTATAACTTTATGTCTGATAACTTTCAGTATAGTCACCATGGACCAGAAAAGCACGGACACAATTGGAACAAATCACATGCTGTTATTAAAACTATATTGACAGTCAAAAAAGCGTCTTGAAAAAGTTTTGCTTATAAATGTATGTAAGTAAAGAACTTGCTGTTGGCTACTGGTGGTAAACAGACCCCCCACCCCCCTTCCCCCCTCCACACACACACACACACACACACACACACGCACACACACACACACACACACACGTGCCCCCTCCCACAGAAAATTTATGAAACAAAACTATTTAAAACTTAAAAAACATTAATGAAATAATACAATATAATGCGCTATGCATTGATATTATGTTGGTCGAAGTCTTATTCATCTGATGATAGGCTTATGAAAAATTATATAGTTCATAACATGTCAAGTGTGGCTCATGATCACCAGTTTGAGAACCACTATTAGGTTTAAATCTATGGACTGTACAATTACATTACACTGGTGGTGTGCACTTAAATATATTAGAAATTCGATATTTTATTAAGATAACACAAGAATGGGGTTGTCATGCCACTATATCTTATATCGTTGAATTCTTTATTGGATTAATAGCTATATTCTAATGTTCCAAATATAATTGCGTTCTAATAATTCAGCTATAAACAATCAATATTTGACTAAAACTTGTCTATTAATACCTGTTTGCGTGAACTTTAACTTTGAAATTTTTTAACTGGTGCCCCGCCTCTTACTTCTAAACCCTCTTGCTTTATGCCGTTCTATGGTACCGTGCTGGGAAAACAGAAAATAACATTGTGCTTTGCGAGTTACCCATCGCGTGTTGGTAATTGGGGTGTACCACAGTTTGCTTTGCCGATTGCTAGACGTAGTTGGCAAACGGTTTGCCAGAATATACCCTGACCGAGCAACTATAGACCTCTCCATTGCAAAAACATCCACATGCCGAAAATGAAGAACACTATTCCGTCTCCCTTCTTTGTTGTGAGTTTGTTTGTGGCGCGTTTACGATGATGTCACGGCAGTAGAGGCGGCGCAATTATAACGACGCGTGAATAATCCCGCCCACTCTAAACCGTGGTCAAGCCAGCCGCAGTTCAGAAAAACACGGTCAAGCCAGCCGCGATTGAAATTAAGGTGCGCGCGTATTACTATGATTACGGCAATTGAAGGACCAACACAGAGGGGACGCGCATTCAGAGCGCTTTTGATTCTAGACGCCCAGAATTGAGATATAATTACATTTTTCGTTATTTTGTTTGTTTCTTTGTTTTCTGTACATCTGCTTTAATATTCGTGTCATTTATTGGTGTCTGACGTTTCTGTATTAGGCCTACTATATTCTTCTACCTCCATTTCATTGCAAGATTTGTAGAAAAGGAGATATGGGGCATTAATCTATTTAGAGGGGTATTAAGACCCCGTTTCTAACAAGTACAATAAATGAACGGTCAGTTCTTATAGAAGACATCCCATACTATATGCACACCTCACATGAAACCATTTTACTGCAGCGTTTTCGAGATATAGGACATTATTCGGTGTAGAGGGCTATAAAGACCCCATTTCTAATAAGTAGAAAAGAAATAGTCAATTATTATACTATAAGCGTCCCATACAATATGCACACTTCATATGAAACCATTTTACTGCAGCTGTCACGGCGGTGATTGTGTAAAGAACTGAGGACTCAAGTGCTGAGCAAAAACAGAGGAGTTAAGTTTAATAGTAAACCTCGGATGTGAGCATCCAAAAACCAATCGGAAAACTCGGGGGAAAAACTGGCTCCCCGCGCCCACACCAACTGGGCGGATGAACTGAGAGGAACAGGTGGACAGGGGTGCCGTCACGCGCTCCCAAGCCGGACAACCTATCCAGCGGATTATCTACTCCTCGCCTGGGGATCCTGGACACAGAACGCAGATAGCAGAGAGGAGATCTCAACAAACAAGGTAAGACAAAAGACATACCGACACTGAAAGAGGGCATAGGCCTGAATAAATAGGAAAGGGGTAATGAGTAACAGGTGCAAGGCTGATGGAGCGCACAATGCAGCGAGTCAGCACTGATTGCTTCCCCCCCCCCCCCCCCCCCCCCCCCCCGTGTGGCAGCAGATGACAGGACGTAAACAACCCACCACGTGTAGCTGATAGTGGCAGGAGTGAGTCGGAAAGGGGTGCCAATCGTGACAGCAGCATTTTCAAGAAATGGGACATTATCACATTTTAGAGGGATATGAAGACCTCATTTTTAATAAGTACAAGGAATGAATGGTCAGTTCTTATATGGGACGTCCTACACTATATGCACGCCACATATGAAACCATTTTACTGCTGCATTTTTGAGATATGAGACATTAATACATTTTAGAGTCAAGTCAAGTCAAGTCACCTTTATTTATATAGCGCTTTTAACAATACAAATTGTAACAAAGCACTGCACAATATCAAAATAGGCAAAATGTGTCAATAATGTAAAATGACAGGATTTAACACTCAATTATCTGCTGAATGCATTTCATTATTGAATTTAGTAATGGCATTGTCCAGCTTAGTTCAGTTTATAATATCTGTGCAATCAAGTCGATGATTGTGCTGGAAATGAAGTGTCCCCAACTGAGCAAGCCAGAGGCGGCAGCGGCAAGGAACGAAAACTCCATCGGTGACAGAATGGAGAAAAAACCTTGGGAGGAACCAGGCTCAGTCGGGGGGCCAGTTCCCCTCCGGCCAGACGAATCAGTAGTTTGTTCCAACTGCAGCAAAGTCAGAGTGTAAGTGGTCCACTGGTTCCAGGGGTCTTTCCCCGATGGATGTCTAGGTGACGAGGTCCTCACTGGAGATCTGTCTCTGGGGCTCATCTATGTGTCCTAGACTCCACTGACGTTCAGGGCTGTAGAGGTTGTCTCCAGGTGCTGATCCTCCATTTATGGCAGACTTTGGTTAAGTCAGTATAATCGCTGATGGTTGGCTTCCTCTGAGGTCCTCGGAGGGGTTGTCATCGTCTCTTCTCAGGTGTTCGGTCATCTCAATCGTTTAAGGGTAGGATCCAGACTGAAGCTTGTGTAATTCCTAGCTACCACGGGATGTTAATCCCGTGGCAGTAACATAGAAACAGTAAGACAATTAGCGTAGCAGTTGTTCCATCCAGGAATAACCCTGGATGAAATTATCAGTATAACCCAAGCTAAAGCATAATAATGTGCATTTGTTCAGATAGACTGGCAGTACAAGATTGTGAGATGCATTATATGAATGCTTGGCTAAAGAGATGCGTCTTTAATCTAGATTTAAACAGAGAGAGTGTGTCTGAACCCCGAACGTTATCAGGAAGGCTATTCCAGAGTTTAGGAGCCAGATATGAAAAAAGTTCTACCTCCTTTAGTGGACTTTGCTATCCTAGGTACTACCAAGAGTCCAGAGTTTTGCGACCTAAGGGAGTGGGTTGGATTGTAGCGTGATAGAAGATTAGTTAGGTACGCAGGAGCTAAATCATTTAGGGCCTTATAGGCAAGTAATAATATTTTGTAACTGATACGAAACTTAATAGGTAGCCAGTGCAGAGACTGTAAAAATTGGAGTAATATGGTCATATTTTCTTGACCTGGTAAGGACTCTAGCCGCAGCATTTTGTACTATCTGTAGCTTGTTTATTGAAGATGCAGGACAACCACCTAGCAGTGCATTACAATAGTCCAGTCTAGAGGTCATGAATGCATGAACTAACTTTTCTGCATCAGAAACACTTAACATGTTCCGTAGCTTGGAAATGTTTCTAAGATGGAAGAATGCTGTTTTTGTAATATTGGAAATATGATTTTCAAAAGATAGGTTGCTGTCTAATATAACACCCAGATTTTTAACTGTAGAGGAAGTAACATTACATCCGTCTAGTTGCAAATTGTAATCCAAGAGGGGTATAAAGACCCCATTTCTAATAAATACAAGAAATGAATGGTCCGTTCTTATATGGAATGTCCCATACTAAATGCACACCTCATATGAAACCAATTTACTGCAGCGTTTTCAAGATATGGGACATTATTCGATTTAGAGGGGTACAAAGACCCCATTTCTAATAAGTACAAGGAAAGAAAGGTCAGTTCTTATATGGGATGTCCCATACTATATGCACACCTCATATGAAACCATTTTACTGCAGCATTTTTGAGATATGGGACATTATTCGATTTAGAGGGGTATAAAGACACCATTTCTAATAAGTACAAGAAATGAATTGTCAGTTCTTATATGGGACGTCCAATACTATATGCATACCTCATATGAAACCATTTTACTGCAGCGTTTTCAAGATATGGGACATTAATACACTTTAGAGAGCTATAAAGACCCCATTTCTAATAAGTACACAAAACGAATGGTCAGTTCTTATATGGGATGTCCCATACTATATGCACACCTCTTATGAAACCATTTTACTGCAGCGTTTTTGAGATATGGAACATTATTCGATTTAGAGGGGTATAAAGACCCCATTTCTAATAAGTACACAACATGAGTAGTCAGTTCTTATATGGGACGTCCCATACTATATGCACACCTCATATGAAACCATTTTACTGCAGCGTTTTCAAGATATGGGACATTAATACACTTTAGAGAGCTATAAAGACCCCATTTCTAATAAATACACAAAATTAATAGTCAGTTCTTATATAGGACATACCATACTATATGCACACCTCATATGAAACCATTTTACTGCAGCGTTTTTGAGATATGGGACATTATTCGATTTAGAGGGGTATAAAGACACCATTTCTAATAAGTACAAGAAATGAATTGTCAGTTCTTATATGGGACGTCTCATACTATATGCACACCTCATATGAAATCATTTTAATGCAGCGTTTTCAAGATATGGAACATTATTCGATTTAGAGGGGCATAAAGACACCATTTCTAGTAAGTAAAAGAAATCATTCATCAGTTCTTATACAGGACATCCCATACTATATGCACACCTCATATGAAACCATTTTACTGCAGCATTTTTGAGATATGGGACATTATTAGATTTAGAGGGGTATAAAGACACCATTTCGAATAAGTACAAGAAATGAATGGTCAGTTCTTATATGGGACGTCACATAATATATGCACACCTTATATAAAACCATTTTACTGCAGCATTTTCCATAATTGGGACATTATTAAATTTAGAGGGGTATAAACACCACGTTTCTAATAAGTACAATAAATGAATCGTCAGTTCTTATACAGGACGTCCAATACTATATGCAGACCTTAAAAGAAACCATTTTACAACAGCGTTTTCAAGATATGGGACATTATTCGATTTAGAGGGGTATAAAGACACCATTTCTAATTAGTACAATAAATGAATGGTCAGTTCTTATATGGGACGTCACATAATATATACACACCTCATATGAAACCATATTACTGCAACGTTTCTGAGATATATCATATTATTTGACTTCAGAGGCCTATAAAGACCTCATTTGTAATAAGTAGAAAAAACGAATGGTCATTTTTTTTAAAGGGGACGCCCAATACTCTATGCATACCTCAAATCAAACATTTGTACTACAGTTTTTTTTTATATATGTCATCATTCTACTTCTTACATATATAAAAATCTCATTTTTAATAAGTAGAAAATACTAATAGTCAGTTTTTATATGGGACGTCCCATACAATATGCATGTCATTTCAAACCATTTGCATTTTGGAGTTAAATGTCATTATTCTATTTTATACACCTATGAAGATCTCATTTCAAATAAGTAGAAAAAAATATTGGTCAGTTTCTATAGTTTCCATAGGGGATGTACCATACAGTATGTATACCTCATATCAAACCATTTTACTGCAGCATTTTGGAGATATGTCACTTTATTTAACATAACATGCCTTTAATTAGCCCATTATTTTTCTAATAAGTATAAGAAGTCATACAATACATCATATAAAACATTTTAATCTTGGATTTCGGGGAATTACTACAAAGCGTGTACAGTGATAAAACATGCGGTTCTGTCTGTACTTTGTACATTCATTGTTGGATTTAAATAAACTTGAACTCTGTCAAAATAGAAGACAAATCATGTAGAGGATTTAGGGAAAAAAAGAATTACAGTACACAAGGAACAGAACTTGTCAATGAAGATAGTGAACAGAAGGGATTAAACAAAAATGGGATAATTAGACCAACAAAAAAAAAATATATGGAGGAAATCCAGCTGGAGTAGAGGAAATAGGAACAAGAAAAAACTATAAACAAAGGTCACAGAGACCCAGAAACATAATGCTGCTGCACATTGTATTACTTTTTTTGTCTTTTTTTTTTTTACATTTTATGTACATCATTGGAGGTCTTTCAGTCCACATAATCATTGGTGGTTGAGTAGTTATGCTTCTGTACAATTTTGGCAGTGCCAGTCATCCTCACCAAACATGACATTTGAGGGTATATTTAAACAGGTGGGATACTAGCCATGGCACAATGAACACTGCACCATGACTTCTTTATTGTGTGCTGTCCTGCACACACAATGGACACTGACAGTGGTTTGTCTAAACTTTTGTTTTCACAATTTTGCCTCTATTTTTAATTCTATCTTCCCTGTTCTGAAACACTTGATGAGTTCTGCCCTCATCCGACCCTCACGGAACTGACAGTTCTCAGGTCTAATGTTACTGCATAGTGCATATGCAAATCCAATTGCAAGCAAGCCACAGTTGTTGCTATTGGTTTGCTGCTGAACAGTAGGAAACACGACCACAAATTGGTGTTCCTTTGGCCTTAACATCCATGATAAGGCCTGTTCAGTATTGCTGTCCAACATTGTTGAGAGGCTGTCATAAATGCAAACCTCATTATTTTCAGCAAAGAGGTTGCTTGCTGTCCCCCCGTGGTTTCCCCCTGTGTGCAAAATTTGAACAAATTGCCTGGTTGGAGTACCCACAATCCCCCCCCCCCCCCCCCCCCTTTCTAAAACACTAAATAAAAGACATGACTGAAACCCAACAATGTCATGCAAGAAGGTGAGATGCAAAATCGATCTCATCACTGCTGAGCCAATGTTGGGGGTGCAGAATCGAAGTAATGGCACTGCCTTTGGGGGCTTGCTGTGTTCTAGAGAGTCTACGTGGAGGCAGATTTCAGTGGGGTTCTTCCCATGCCAGCATGGACCAAGGTTCCTGTCTCTTAGCATTTCCAGGTGATGTTGATTTTGCAAAGGGCCAACATGCTGAGGCATAGGATTAGTTTTTGTTAATATCATTTTAAAAGGAATAAATAAATATGAGACATATTGTCATAAGTTAACAAGTTGAATAGTAATCAAACAAAAACATTTTGCTATTAGAATTACACAGAAGTTGTAACACTGTATCATACTTGGTGTCACAGCCTAAAAATACACCGTAGTACCATTATGTTCAAAAACATTTTTTTTCTTTTTTTTTATCAAAGCAGTTTTACTTTCTATTAACTATTTGGGATTATAAAATATTAATACATTTTATAATGTTTAAATTATATAATGAAGTATAATGTATTTATAACACCAATAAATAAAATATTTCATTTGATATACCTACAGTCTTAACATTGTGACAGAAATTACAATAATTAAAAACATAATGACATCAAACACATGAATTAACAGATTTGTATTACTGCATTTGAAAAGTGTTAAATTGCATAAATACAATATAAATAAATTAATACCTTTCTTGGCTTTAGTGTCAGCAGGTTGGATCAGTATATCTTCTGTTCTGTCTATATAAGAACTGACGAATCATTTCTTGTACTTATTCAAAATGGGGTCTTTATAGTCCTCAAAATGTAATAATGACCCATTTCTTGAAAACGCTGCAGTAATATAGTTTAATATGAGGAGTGCATATAGTATGGGAAGTCCCATATAAGAACTGACCATTCATTTCGTGTACTTATTAGAAATTAGGTCTTTATAGCTCTCTAAAATGTATTAATGTCCCATATCTCAAAAATGCTGCAGTAAAATGGTTTCATATGAGGTGTGCATATAGTATGGGACGTACCATATAAGAACAGACCATTCATTTATTGTACTTATTAAAAATGGGGTCTTTATAGTCCTCAAAATTTTATAATCTCCCATTTCTTGAAAACGCTGCAGTAATATGGTTTCATATGAGGAGTGCATATAGTATGGGACGTCCCATATACGAACTGACCATTCAGTTCGTGTACTTATTAGAAATTAGGTCTTTATAGCTCTCTAAAATGTATTAATGTCCCATATGTCAACAATGCTGCAGTAAAATGGTTTCATATGAGGTGTGCATATAGTATGGGAAGTCCTATATAAGAATTGACCATTCATTTCTTGTACTTATTAAAAATGGGGTCTTTATAGTCCTCAAAATTTAATAATGTCCCATTTCTTGAAAACGCTGCAGTAATATGGTTTCATATGAGGTGTGCATATAGTATGGGACGTACCATATAAGAACTGACCATTCATTTCTTGTACTTATTAGAAATGGTGTCTTTATAGTCCTCTAAATCGAATAATGTCCCATATCTCAAAAATGCTGCAGTAAAATGGTTTCATATGAGTTGTGCATAAAGTATGGGATGTCCTCTATAAGAACTGACTATTCATTTCTTGTACTTATTAGAAACGGTGTCATTATACCCCTCTAATTCGAATAATGTCCCATATCTTGAAAACGCAGCAGTAAAATGATTTCTTGTGAAGTGTGTATATACTATGGGACGTCCCATATAAGAACTGACCATTCCTTTCTAATACTTATTAGAAACTAGGTTTTTATAGCCCTCTAAAATGTAATAATGACCCATATCTCAAAAACGCTGCAGTAAAATTATTTCATGTGAGGTGTGCATGTAGTATGGGACGTTCTCTATAAGAACTGACCATTCATTTCTTCTACTTATTAGACATGGGGTCTTAATACCCCTCTAAATTGATTAATGTCCCATATATATTTTTCTATGAATCTTGCAATGATTTGAAAGGTAGAAAAATATAGTAATACAAAACCGTCAAAGACAGCAAAAAATAACACGGATATTAAAGCAGATGTACAAAAAAAATATCACGAAAAATGTCATTATATCTCAGTTCTGGGCATCTAGAAGAAAAGCGCTCGAAAAGCGCTTCCCCTCTGTGTTGTTCCTGTGATTACCGTAATCATTGTAATACACCTTAATTTAAATCGCAGCTGGCTTGACCGTGTTTTTCTGACTGGCATAAAGTTGGCTTGACGTTGGACGTTCGATATTCGCATATTTAGGGACCATCTCTAAAGTTACATGCGATATTGGTATACACTTTTTAACTTCAATAGCATCTGAGGAGAATGACTTACAGTCATAAAAACAACTGTAAACTGTTCATCTAGGTGTAAACTATAATGCACACCTTTTACATTTTTGATATTTATTCAAATCTACTGTAAATCATATGTAAAAAAATATATATATTTTTCACTAACGAATGGGCTCAAACGCAACTTTAAAGCTCAATAGCATTTGAGGAGAATGACTTACAGTCATAAAAACAACTGTAAACTGTTCATCTAGGTGTAAAATATAATGCACACCTTTTACATTTTTGATATTTATTAAAATCTACTGTAAATCATATGTAAAGAAATCTATTTTTCACTACAAAATGGTCTCACACGCAAATTTAAAGCTCAATAGCATTTGAGGAGAATGAATTACAGTCATAAAAACAACTGTAAACTGTTCATCTAGGTGTAAACTATAATGCACACCTTTTACATTTTTGATATTTATTCAAATCTACTGTAAATCATATGTAAAAAAATATATATTTTTTTCACTACCGAATGGGCTCAAACGCAACTTTAAAGCTCAATAGCATTTGAGGAGAATGACTTACAGTCATAAAAACAACTGTAAACTGTTCATCTAGGTGTAAAATATAATGCACACCTTTTACATTTTTGATATTTATTCAAATCTACTGTAAATCATATGTAAAAAAAAAAATATATTTTTCACTACCGAATGGGCTCAAACGCAACTTTAAAGCTCAATAGCATTTGAGGAGAATGACTTACAGTCATAAAAACAACTGTAAACTGTTCATCTAGGTGTAAAATATAATGCACACCTTTTACATTTTTGATATTTATTAAAATCTACTGTAAATCATATGTAAAGAAATCTATTTTTCACTACAAAATGGTCTCACAACGCAAATTTAAAGCTCAATAGCAATTGAGGAGAATGAATTACAGTCATAAAAACAACTGTAAACTGTTCATCTAGGTGTAAACTATAATGCACACCTTTTACATTTTTGATATTTATTCAAATCTACTGTAAATCATATGTTAAAATGGCTATTTTTCACTACAAAATGGGCTCAAACGCAACTTTAAAGCTCAATAGCATTTGAGGAAAATGACTTACAGTCATGAAAACAACTGTAAACTGTTCATCTAGGTGTAAACTATAATGCACAAATTTTACATTTTTGATATTTATTAAAATTTACTGTAAATCATATGTTAAAATGGCTATTTTTCACTACCGAATGGGCTCAAACGTAAATTTAAAGCTCAATAGCATTTGAGGAAAATGACTTACAGTCATGAAAACAACTGTAAACTGTTCATCTAGGTGTAAACTATAATGCACATCTTTTACATTTTTGATATTTATTAAAATCTACTGTAAATCATATGTTAAAATGGCTATTTTTCACTACAAAATGGGCTCAAATGTAAATTTAAAGCTCAATAGCATTTGAGGAAAATGACTTACAGTCATGAAAACAACTGTAAACTGTTCATCTAGGTGTAAACTATAATGCACACCTTTTACATTTTTGATATTTATTAAAATCTACTGTAAATCATATGTTAAAAATTGCTATTTTTCACTACAAAATGGGCTCAAACGCAATTTTAAAGCTCAATAGCATTTGAGGAAAATGACTTACAGTCATGAAAACAACTGTAAACTGTTCATCTAGGTGTAAAATATAATGCACACCTTTTACATTTTTGATATTTATTAAAATTTACTGTAAATATTTTTTTTAATTGCTATTTTTCACTACAAAATGGGCTCAAAAGCAACTTTAAAGCTCAATAGCATTTGAAGAAAATGACTTACAGTCATGAAAACAACTGTAAACTGTTCATCTAGGTGTCAACTATAATGCACACCTTTTACATTTTTGATATTTATTAAAATTTACTGTAAATAATTTTTTTTAATTGCTATTTTTCACTACAAAATGGGCTCAAAAGCAACTTTAAAGCTCAATAGCATTTGAGGAAAATGACTTACAGTCATGAAAACAACTGTAAACTGTTCATCTAGGTGTAAACTATAATGCACACCTTTTACATTTTTGATATTTATTCAAATCTACTGTAAATCATATGTAAAAAAAAATATATATTTTTCACTACCGAATGGGCTCAAACGCAACTTTAAAGCTCAATAGCATTTGAGGAGAATGACTTACAGTCATAAAAACAACTGTAAACTGTTCATCTAGGTGTAAAATATAATGCACACCTTTTACATTTTTGATATTTATTAAAATCTACTGTAAATCATATGTAAAGAAATCTATTTTTCACTACAAAATGGTCTCAAACGCAAATTTAAAGCTCAATAGCATTTGAGGAGAATGAATTACAGTCATAAAAACAACTGTAAACTGTTCATCTAGGTGTAAACTATAATGCACACCTTTTACATTTTTGATATTTATTCAAATCTACTGTAAATCATATGTAAAAAAATATATATTTTTTTCACTACCGAATGGGCTCAAACGCAACTTTAAAGCTCAATAGCATTTGAGGAGAATGACTTACAGTCATAAAAACAACTGTAAACTGTTCATCTAGGTGTAAAATATAATGCACACCTTTTACATTTTTGATATTTATTCAAATCTACTGTAAATCATATGTAAAAAAAAATATATATTTTTCACTACCGAATGGGCTCAAACGCAACTTTAAAGCTCAATAGCATTTGAGGAGAATGACTTACAGTCATAAAAACAACTGTAAACTGTTCATCTAGGTGTAAAATATAATGCACACCTTTTACATTTTTGATATTTATTAAAATCTACTGTAAATCATATGTAAAGAAATCTATTTTTCACTACAAAATGGTCTCACACGCAAATTTAAAGCTCAATAGCATTTGAGGAGAATGAATTACAGTCATAAAAACAACTGTAAACTGTTCATCTAGGTGTAAACTATAATGCACACCTTTTACATTTTTGATATTTATTCAAATCTACTGTAAATCATATGTTAAAATGGCTATTTTTCACTACAAAATGGGCTCAAACGCAACTTTAAAGCTCAATAGCATTTGAGGAAAATGACTTACAGTCATGAAAACAACTGTAAACTGTTCATCTAGGTGTAAACTATAATGCACAAATTTTACATTTTTGATATTTATTAAAATTTACTGTAAATCATATGTTAAAATGGCTATTTTTCACTACAAAATGGGCTCAAACGCAACTTTAAAGCTCAATAGCATTTGAGGAAAATGACTTACAGTCATAAAAACAACTGTAAACTGTTCATCTAGGTGTAAACTATAATGCACACCTTTTACATTTTTGATATTTATTCAAATCTACTGTAAATCATATGTTAAAATGGCTATTTTTCACTACAAAATGGGCTCAAACGCAACTTTAAAGCTCAATAGCATTTGAGGAAAATGACTTACAGTCATGAAAACAACTGTAAACTGTTCATCTAGGTGTAAACTATAATGCACACCTTTTACATTTTTGATATTTATTAAAATTTACTGTAAATCATATGTTAAAAAAGGCTATTTTCCACTACAAAATGGGCTCAAACGCAATTTTAAAGCTCAATAGCATTTGAGGAGAATGAATTACAGTCATGAAAACAACTGTAAACTGTTCATCTAGGTGTAAACTATAATGCACACCTTTTACATTTTTGATATTTATTACAATTTACTGTAAATATTTTTTTTTAATTGCTATTTTTCACTACAAAATGGGCTCAAAAGCAAATTTAAAGCTCAATAGCATTTGAGGAAAATGACTTACAGTCATAAAAACAACTGTAAACTGTTCATCTAGGTGTAAACTATAATGCACACCTTTTACATTTTTGATATTTATTAAAATCTACTGTAAATCATATGTTAAAAAAGGCTATTTTCCACTACAAAATGGGCTCAAACGCAATTTTAAAGCTCAATAGCATTTGAGGAGAATGAATTACAGTCATGAAAACAACTGTAAACTGTTCATCTAGGTGTAAACTATAATGCACACCTTTTACATTTTTGATATTTATTAAAATCTACTGTAAATCATATGTTAAAAAAGGCTATTTTCCACTACAAAATGGGCTCAAAAGCAACTTTAAAGCTCAATAGCATTTGAGGAGAATGAATTACAGTCATAAATACAACTTATTTACAGTAAATTTTAATAAATATCAAACATGTAAAAGGTGTGCATTATAGTTGACACCTAGATGAACAGTTTACAGTTGTTTTCATGACTGTAAGTCATTTTCCTCAAATGCTATTGAGCTTTAAATTTACATTTGAGCCCATATTGTAGTGAAAAATAGCCATTTAAAAAAATATATTTACAGTAAATTTTAATAAATATCAAAAATGTAAAAGGTGTGCATTATAGTTTACACCTAGATGAACAGTTAACAGTTGTTTTCATGACTGTAAGTCATTTTCCTCAAATGCTATTGAGCTTTAAATTTGCGTTTGAGCCCATTTTGTAGTGAAAAATAGCCATTTTAACATATGATTTACAGTAGATTTGAATAAATATCAAAAATGTAAAAGGTGTGCATTATAGTTTACACCTAGATGAACAGTTTACAGTTGTTTTCATGACTGTAAGTCATTTTCCTCAAATGCTATTGAGCTTTAAAGTTGCGTTTGAGCCCATTTTGTAGTGAAAAATAGCCATTTTAACATATGATTTACAGTAGATTTTAATAAATATAAAAAATGTAAAAGGTGTGCATTATAGTTTACACCTAGATGAACAGTTTACAGTTGTTTTCATGACTGTAAGTCATTTTCCTCAAATGCTATTGAGCTTTAAAGTTGCGTTTGAGCCCATTTTGTAGTGAAAAATAGCCATTTTAACATATGATTTACAGTAAATTTTAATAAATATCAAAAATGTAAAAGGTGTGCATTATAGTTTACACCTAGATGAACAGTTTACAGTTGTTTTCATGACTGTAATTCATTTTCCTCAAATGCTATTGAGCTTTAAATTTACGTTTGAGCCCATTCGGTAGTGAAAAAAAAAAAAAATGTACATATGATTTACAGTAGATTTTAATAAATATCAAAAATGTAAAAGGTGTGCATTATATTTTACACCTAGATGAACAGTTTACAGTTGTTTTCATGACTGTAAGTCATTTTCCTCAAATGCTATTGAGCTTTAAAATTGCGTTTGAGCCCATTTTGTAGTGAAAAATAGCAATTTTTAACATATGATTTACAGTAGATTTTAATAAATATCAAAAATGTAAAAGGTGTGCATTATAGTTCACACCTAGATGAACAGTTTGCAGTTGTTTTCATGACTGTAAGTCATTTTCCTCAAATGCTATTGAGCTTTAAATTTACGTTTGAGCCCATTTGGTAGTGAAAAATATATATTTTTTTTACATATGATTTACAGTAGATTTTAATAAATATCAAAAATGTAAAAGGTGTGCATTATAGTTTACACCTAGATGAACAGTTTACAGTTGTTTTTATGACTGTAAGTCATTTTCCTCAAATGCTATTGAGCTTTAAATTTACGTTTGAGCCCATTCGGTAGTGAAAAATATATATATTTTTTTACATATGATTTACAGTAGATTTTAATAAATATCAAAAATGTAAAAGGTGTGCATTATAGTTTACACCTAGATGAACAGTTTACAGTTGTTTTTATGACTGTAAGTCATTTTCCTCAAATGCTATTGAGCTTTAAATTTACGTTTGAGCCCATTCGGTAGTGAAAAAAAAAAAATGTACATATGATTTACAGTAGATTTTAATAAATATCAAAAATGTAAAAGGTGTGCATTATATTTTACACCTAGATGAACAGTTTACAGTTGTTTTCATGACTGTAAGTCATTTTCCTCAAATGCTATTGAGCTTTAAAATTGCGTTTGAGCCCATTTTGTAGTGAAAAATAGCCATTTTTAACATATGATTTACAGTAGATTTTAATAAATATCAAAAATGTAAAAGGTGTGCATTATAGTTTACACCTAGATGAACAGTTAACAGTTGTTTTTATGACTGTAAGTCATTTTCCTCAAATGCTATTGAGCTTTAAATTTACATTTGAGCCCATTTTGTAGTGAAAAATAGCCATTTTTTTTAATTATTTACAGTAAATTTTAACAAATATCAAAAATGTAAAAGGTGTGCATTATATTTTACACCTAGATGAACAGTTTACAGTTGTTTTCATGACTGTAAGTCATTTTCCTCAAATGCTATTGAGCTTTAAAATTGCGTTTGAGCCCATTTTGTAGTGAAAAATGGCAATTTTTTACATATGATTTACAGTAGATTTTAATAAATATCAAAAATGTAAAAGGTGTGCATTATAGTTTACACCTAGATGAACAGTTAACAGTTGTTTTCATGACTGTAAGTCATTTTCCTCAAATGCTATTGAGCTTTAAAGTTGCGTTTGAGCCCATTTTGTAGTGAAAAATAGCCATTTTAACATATGATTTACAGTAAATTTTAATAAATATCAAAAATGTAAAAGGTGTGCATTATAGTTTACACCTAGATGAACAGTTTACAGTTGTTTTCATGACTGTAATTCATTCTCCTCAAATGCTATTGAGCTTTAAATTTACATTTGAGCCCATTTTGTAGTGAAAAATAGCCATTTTTTTTTTATTATTTACAGTAAATTTTTATAAATATCAAAAATGTAAAAGGTGTGCATTATAGTTTACACCTAGATGAACAGTTTACAGTTGTTTTCATGACTGTAATTCATTCTCCTCAAATGCTATTGAGCTTTAAAGTTGCGTTTGAGACCATTTTGTAGTGAAAAATTGCCATTTTTAACATATGATTTACAGTAGATTTGAATAAATATCAAAAATGTAAAAGGTGTGCATTATAGTTTACACCTAGATGAACAGTTTACAGTTGTTTTCATGACTGTAATTCATTCTCCTCAAATGCTATTGAGCTTTAAAGTTGCGTTTGAGACCATTTTGTAGTGAAAAATAGCCATTTTTAACATATGATTTACAGTAGATTTTAATAAATATCAAAAATTTAAAAGGTGTGCATTATAGTTTACACCTAGATGAACAGTTTACAGTTGTTTTCATGACTGTAATTCATTCTCCTCAAATGCTATTGAGCTTTAAAGTTGCGTTTGAGACCATTTTGTAGTGAAAAATAGATTTCTTTACATATAATTTACAGTAGAATTTAATAAATATCAAAAATGTAAAAGGTGTGCATTATATTTTACACCTAGATGAACAGTTTACAGTTGTTTTTATGACTGTAAGTCATTCTCCTCAAATGCTATTGAGCTTTAAATTTACGTTTGAGCCCATTCGGTAGTGAAAAATATAATTTTTTTTTTACATATGATTTACAGTAGATTTGAATAAATATCAAAAATGTAAAAGGTGTGCATTATAGTTTACACCTAGATGAACAGTTTACAGTTGTTTTTATGACTGTAAGTAATTCTCCTCAGATGCTATTGAAGTTAAAAAGTGTATACCAATATCGCATGTAACTTTAGAGACGGTCCCTAAATATGCGAATATCGAACGTCCAACGTCAAGCCAACTTTATGCCAGTGTTTTACTGAACTGCGGCTGGCTTGACCGCGGTCCCTTACCGCGATACATCCGTTACACATGCATGCACAGTTTGCAGCTTTAATCGCATTTTTTGGTAATTTCATGACTTAACTGACGACAGACTCGTATGTAGTTTCTTGTGCACTTATTTATGAGTTCGGTAAAGTTGGCAAGATATTCACAGATTCGACTTTTCCGGATCAATAACTCGCGAGCAAAACGTTTTTACGGCACAAATGACGCCTCTTTTCATTCGTAGTGATGTAGTCGATGTAGTCGTAGTGATGTTTTCCTCAAAACAAGCTTTCCTCCGCTTCGTACAAAATACATTGATCTCAATGCGCTGGCGTCTGAGAGATAAGTCCTAAGGGACCGTCAGCAAAGTGCGAAACGTGAAAAAGGTTACTAATAAAATACTCAATACCTTCACAGTAACACATTGTAGTGTCACCAAATTTAGTTCACACGTCACTGCTCTCCTGCTGGTTATACTACAAGACTTATTTTGAAAATAATTGCTTTTACAAATTTGTTATGAACCTTTATTATGAAAAATAGTTATTAACTTCACTGTTATTGGACATAATAGGTGATAACTTTACTGTAACACACTGTACTTTCACCAAAATCACTTCACACATAATTTCTCTCCTGCTGGTTATACTACAACACTTATCTTGAAAACAATTGCTTTGGCATATTTTTTACGATTATTTAATATAAAACACAGTTAATAACTGTACTGTAACACACTGTACTTTCACCAAAATCACTTCACACATCACTGATCTTATTCTGGTCATACTACAACATTCATTTTGAAAACAATTGCTTTGGCATATTTTCTATGATTATTTATTATGAAACAAAATTAATACCTTTACTGTAACACACTGTACTTTCACCAAAATCACTTCACACATCACTTCTCTCCTGCTGGTTATACTACAACACTTATTTTGAAAACAATTGCTTTGGCATAATTTGTATACATCACTGAGGATGCGTTCCAGTGCATCCATGAGATGTTTCTTGCATAGTTAAAGTCTGGCTCAGCCAGTGACTCCTAGAAACAGACTAGGTGACAACCAAGAACAGTTTGGTCGACTACTGGAGAGACAGTTGACAGCACGGAAAGACGGCATCCGGGACAGTATGGGCTAGCAACCCAGCCTGTGTATTTCGCGAGAGAGAACCCAAACAAGCTACGGAAAGCCCTATCGAGAAATACCCCCAGGAGATCCCGAGAGGGGGGGAGGATGAGATTTCCAATCGGACGGACCAAAGGTTAACAACCCATGCAAACGGACAGACTACGAATGTGACATGCTTTTGCGGAAAGCTGTGCAAGAATCATCGGGGCCTAAAAATCCATCAGGCCAGAATGAAATGTTTGGAGCGGGAGAGTGAGGTGCAACGCACAGGTCCTGAATCTGGTGAGACGCAGGAGGAGCCCGGCCAGGAGGCAACCCACAGAGCCCAGTCCCTCCACGTACCAGAGCCTCCAAATCCCAGCAGAGTAGTTCAGCAGCGAATTAAGTGGCCCCCAGCCAGCAAACGGAGTGAGTGGCTGCAGTTTGACGAGGATGTGTCCAACATCCTCCAAGCCACAGCCAAAGGAGATGCTGACAGCCGACTCCAAACGATAACAACAATTATTTTTAGTTATGCCTTAGAAAGATTCGGGCAGGTAGAGAAAAGAAAAACCAAGTCTACCTCCTATACTATGAACCGCAGAGCTACCAAGATACATCACCTGCGTCAGGAGCTTTGCACCCTCAAAAAACAGTACAAGAAAGCTACTGATGAGGAGAAGCGACCATTAGCAGAGTTGCAAAACATCTTGCGGAAGAAGCTAATGATCCTACGCAGAGCAGAGTGGCACCGGAGAAGGGGGAGAGAGCGAGCCAGGAAGCGAGCAGCCTTCATCGCTAATCCCTTCGGCTTTACAAAACAACTGCTCGGGGACAAGCGCAGCGGTCGGCTTGAGTGCTCAAGAGAGGAAGTGAATAGCTTCCTACAGGACACAGTGAGCGATTCCCTGAGAGAGCACGACCTGGAGCCCAACAAAGCTCTCATCAGCCCTGCCCCCCCAACAACAGAGTTCAATTTGAAGGAGCCAAGTCTGAAGGAGGTTGAGGAGATCATCAAGGCAGCTCGCTCAGCATCTACTCCAGGCCCTAGTGGTGTACCCTACTTGGTCTATAAGCGCTGCCCAGAGCTTCTCCGGCACCTGTGGAAGATTTTGAAGGTGATTTGGCGAAGAGGAAGAGTTGCTGACCAGTGGAGGTTTGCTGAGGGAGTGTGGATTCCCAAAGAGGAGAACTCGAAAAACATCAACCAGTTTCGAACCATCTCACTACTGAGTGTTGAAGGGAAGGTGTTTTTCAGCATCGTCTCCCAAAGACTGACGGAGTTTCTCCTCAAGAACAACTACATCGACCCCTCAGTGCAGAAGGGGGGATTCCTGGAGCTCCCGGCTGCTTGGAACACACTGGTGTAGTTACACAACTCATCAGAGAGGCCCATGAGAACAGAGGCGACCTAGTTGTCTTGTGGTTGGACCTGGCAAATGCCTATGGATCCATACCGCACAAGCTGGTCGAGCTTGCTTTACACCTCCATCATGTTCCCTGTAAAATTAAGGACCTGATCCTGGATTACTACAAATATTTAAGGATGCGGGTCACTTCTGGGTCAGCAACATCAGACTGGCATTGCATTAGGAAAGGAATAATAACAGGATGTACCATCTCCGTTATTCTTTTCGCTCTTGCCATGAACATGGTGGTCAAGTCAGCTGAGGTGGAATGTAGAGGGCCCTTAACCAAGTCAGGCATACGACAGCCCCCTATAAGAGTCTATATGGATGACCTTACCATCACAACGACATCGGTCCCAGGAAGCAGGTGGATCCTACAAGGACTTGAGAGAGTCATCACCTGGGCAAGGATGAGTTTTAAGCCCTCCAAGTCAAGGTCCATGGTGCTGAAGAAGGGGAAAGTTGTTGACAAGTTCCATTTTTCTGTCTCAGGAACTGTCATCCCAACCATCACGGAGCAACCGGTCAAGAGTTTGGGGAAGCTCTTTGACTCCAGCCTGAAAGACTCTGCCGCCATCCAGAACTCCAACAAAGAACTTGGAGCTTGGCTCACCAAGGTTGACAAGTCCGGTCTGCCTGGTAGATTTAAAGCCTGGATCTACCAGCATTCTATCCTGCCCCGAGTCTTGTGGCCCATGCTGATCTATGCAGTCCCAATGACAACAGTTGAGTCCCTAGAAAGGAAGATCAGTGGCTTTCTTCGGAAGTGGCTAGGCCTTCCCCGCAGTCTTACCAGCGCTGCAGTACAGGGACTCCAGGGACTGCAAGGTGTCATCAGCCGGCATTGAGGTAAGGACAGGAAGGAAATGGAAGGCTGAGAAGGCAGTGGAGATGGCAGAGTCACGCCTGAGACAAAAGGCACTGGTGGGCAATGTGTTGACAGGCAGAGCAGGTTTAGGCTACTTCCCAAAGACCCTGGTCAGCCAGGCCCGTGGCAAGGAAATACACCATCTACTCCAGGAAGAGGTCCGAGCAGGCGTGGAGGAAGAGCGAGTGAGCAGGGCGATGGGACTCCGGCAGCAGGGAGCGTGGACCAGGTGGGAAAGTACACTGCAGCGCAGGATTACCTGGGCAAACATCTTGCAGGCAGATTTCCATCGGGTCCGTTTCCTGGTACAAGCTGTCTATGATACCCTGCCAAGCCCAGCGAACCTCCATGTCTGGGGGAAGAGCGAGACACCTTCTTGCCTTCTTTGCTCTGGAAGAGGCTCTTTAGAACATCTCCTCAGCAGCTGCCCAAAGGCTCTGGCTGATGGTCGCTATCGTTGGCGCCATGACCAGGTGCTAAAGGCAATTGCTGAGAGCTTAGACTCAGCCATCAGCACCAGCAAGTACCATCATGTTTCAAAGAAGGCAATCTCCTTCATCAAAGCTGGAGAGAAGCCCCGGGCGCGCCCTCATTTAACGTCAGGCCTCCTCACTAGAGCCTCGGACTGGCAGCTGCAGGTCGACCTGGGAAAACAGCTGAGGTTCCCTCAGCACATTGCAACAACAAGTCTCCGACCAGACATGATAGTTACCTCCGAGGTTTTAAAACAACTGATCATGCTGGAACTCACTGTGCCCTGGGAAGAGCGTATTGAGGAAGCCAATGAGAGGAAACGTGCCAAGTACCAGGAACTGGTGGAGGAGTGCAGGGAGAGAGGCTGGAGGACCTTCTATGAGCCTATAGAAGTTGGCTGTAGAGGCTTTGCAGGACGTTCACTTTGCAAAGTCCTCAGTCGTTTGGGTGTTACAGGGGTGGCCAAGAGGAGGGCCATTCAATCCGCGAGCGAAGCCGCAGAGAAGGCCACTAGGTGGCTTTGGATTAAGAGGGCTGATCCGTGGACTGCTACTGGGACGTAAGTCGGGGCTTGATCAACCCTGGCTGGGTCACCTGGGCGAGGGTGTATGATGTTGCGAGACCCGAAACACCCAATGATCCCAGGATACATCACTGAGGATGCGTTCCAGTGCATCCATGAGATGTTTCTTGCATAGTATGATCATTATGAAACACAATTAATAACTTTACTGTAACAGACTGTACTTTCACCAAAATCACTTCACACATCAGTGCTCTCCTGCTGGTTATACTACAACACTTATTTTGAAAACAATTGCTTTGGCATATTTTTTATGATTATTTATTATGAAACAAAATAAATAACTTTACTGTAACACACTGTACTTTCACCAAAATCACTTCACACATCACTGATCTTATTCTGGTCATACTACAACATTCATTTTGAATTCAATTGCTTTGGCATATTTTTTATGATTATTTATTATGAAACAAAGGTAATAACTTTACTGTAACACACTGTATTTTCACCAAAATCACTTCACACACCACTGCTCTCCTGCTGGCTATACTACAACATTCATTTTGAAAATAATTGCTTTGGCATATTTTTTATGATTATTTATTATGAAACCAAATTAATAACTTTACTGTAACACACTGTACTTTCACCAAAATCACTTCACACATCACTGATCTTATGCTGGTTATACTACAACATTAATTTTGAAAACAATTGTTTTGGCATATTTTTTAAGATTATTTATTATGAAACAAAGTTAATAACTTTACTGTAACACATTGTACTTTCACCAAATTCACTTCACACATGACTGCTCTTATGCTGGTCATACTACAACATTCATTTTGAAAATAATTGCTTTTACACATTTTTAATGAACCTTCATTATGAAAAATAGTTATTAATTTCACTGTTATTGGACATAATAGGTAATAACTTTACTGTAACACGCTGTACTTTCACCAAATTCACTTCACACATCACTGATCTTATGCTGGTTATACTACAACACTTGTTTTGAAAATAATTGCTTTGGCATATTTTTTATGATTATTTATTTTGAAACAAAATTAATAACTTTACTGTAACACACTGTACTTTCACAAAAATCACTTCACACATCACTGCTCTCCTGCTGGTTATACTACAACACTTATCTTGAAAACAATTGCTTTGGCATATTTTTTATATTTTTATAACTTTACTGTAACTCACTGTAATTTCACCAAAATCACTTAACACGTCACGGATCTTATGCTGGTCATACTACAACATTCATTTTGAAAATAATTGCTTTTCCATATTTTTTATGATTATTTATTATGAAACAATATTAATAACTTTACTGTAACACACTTTACTTTCACCAAATTCACTTCACACATCACTGCTCTCCTGCTGGTTATACTACAAGACTTATTTTGAAAATAATTGCTTTTACACATTTTTTATGAACCTTTATTATGAAAAATAGTTATTAACTTCACTGTTATTGGACATAATAGGTAATAACTTTACTGTAACTCACCAAAATCACTTCACACACCACTGCTCTTCTGCTGGTTATACTACAACACTTATTTTGAAAATAATTGCTTTTACACATTTTTTATGAACCTTTATTATGGAAAATAGTTATTAGGGACCGAGCAACGATGGTGCAGAGGACCCTATTGAATCTGCTTCGTTTATTATTATTATTAGGGCCCAAGCCAGAAAGGCGCAGGGCCCTATTTTTTTCGTTAGGATTCTTGTTAGGGCCCAAGCCAGAAAGGCGCAGGGCCCTATTGTTTTCCCTAGGATTCTTTATTTATTTATAAAAACATTTTTTTTTACTATCCGGGCATTTTTGGGGGGCCCCCTGGAAAACCATCAGAAAACTTGATGTGCAGCTCACACATACTTGCACGTATTAATATGAAACTCGGTACACATAGATCTTATCGAGCTGAACAACTTTTGCACCGCATGTCATGGGCTCCGCCCAACAGGAAGTCGGCTATTCAGGGCTGTTTAAAAAGCACATGCTCTGGAATGCCCAAACCCGGTTAACGTGATCTCAAGACATTGGCGATGCTAAATCGCGGAGGGATTTTTGATATCTCTAACGGTTTGCCCGTGGCGAGGCGATGAAGTTATGGCGAGAATTGAGAGACAGGAAGTGTCTAATAAAGTCCACATACATTGTCTGATTTTGATCACACTTCAGTGGTTTGTTCGGTGTATGAAGCCGATCGCATCGATGTGACAATTATGAGGCAAAGTTATAGCGCCACCAACTGGCAGCAGGAAGTGTGTCATTTTCAAAATGCTTTGAATTCACCATCTTACTTTTACCCAATTTGTTTCAAACTTAATCAGAATACTGTAAAAACACGGCCGATGTGAAACTGTGAAGGGAATATTGATATCTAAAATACTGTTGCCATGGCAACGTGTCAAACCTCAATATTTCTTCTGGTGATTTTGAGGCACTTAAGTTGTTTAGAATTTCATAAAACTCAACACACACATCAGTATTAATTATAGATAGACACTGGCAAAAGCTCATTAACGGGCGTGGAGGAGGCACTCTATAGCGCCACCTTTTGTCAAAACATGGGGGGTTAATTTTAGCTACAGTCACCAAACTCAGTACATATATTGTTCTCATCAAGCCGGACAACTTTCTAATTTACACTCATTAGCTACGACCAACAGGAAGCCGGATATTTTTATTTTTGTGTGGAAATAATGATGTGAATTACTGCATACTACTCAGAGGAGAATTATACTATGCACCCCAAACTTTGTTTGCGTGATGCCAAAACATAGAGGAACTTAAATTGCGAACGGCTTTTGGATAGCTTGAACGGTGTGGCTATGGTGATTTATTAAAGTAACATTAAAAAAGACAGATCACTGTTAATATGTAAAAGGTGAATACTGTAATACCAAGGATGACCACAAGATGGAAGTATAACCTTAATCCTGAAGAACTACAAGATATGTTTCTCTGTGTCTTATAATTAAAAACAATGCATTTAATCAGTTGAAATGTTCTGCACTGTCAGTATACTTTTACATAATTATAGTAGAGACTTATTGTAGAGCCAATAGAGAATTAAAAACGTTTTATTTTAATCTTTAAGGAAAAATAATTACAACATCTATATGTTCTAACTTGTTTCACTTATAGGATAAGGAATATTTTAATATGTCCCTTTACTGCTCAGTTCGGTTAAACAGAATAAGAAACATAAAATAAGTTATGTTATTTTACTGGTAATATAGTTGTATATTATTGTTTCACAAATGCTTATAGATAATTTTAAATGGTTATAGATCATAACATTTTTGGCAACTGTTGTAATTTATAGGGCACTGACAACATAATTTGGTAACACTAAATAATAACTGCACGCTATGAGTCATTAGGTAAGCTTTATTAAATAGTCAGTTCATCCTTTATAAAGCATTATCCCAACATAAAGAGTTATTAGTAAACAGTTTAGAAATACAGCTATAAATGCCTGGTTCTTTATTTATAAGCATATCTATTACAAAGCAGATTTAAAGGCTCAGTTATCTTCCTAAGAGTAAAAAAATAAGCAAACACAACACAGAGGGATACAGAACTCAGAAATATGTATTTCAAGATGCAAAAAAATGAAACTGTACAATTGAATTTTATTTATTTATTTTCAATGAAATTGTCAACGTTTATTTGTCATTTTTTATCAAGTGTAGAGTTGTACAGTTTCATTTTTTTGCATTTATAAATGTACATTTAAATAGTTTATTAATAATTTACTTACAATTTCTAAATGATCTTATGAACCACTGTTATTTAATCATAATGTTCATGTTAATTCACAGTGCATTAACTAATGTTAACAGATACAATTTTACATTTTAATAATGTTTTACTTTAGAACTTAATATGAACTGACATTAATAAATGCTATATAATAAATGCTAACATGCTCCAGGGCAACCAAAAAATGAAATTTATCACACTTTACAGGACTCAGGTGAAGACTGTAAAACTAAGGATGACCACTTGATGGAGTCAGAGGATTAAATATCTTTTAAAAAGTTAATATGTATTGTACTGCCAGTATAGGTTTAAATGTTTATTGTAGAAACGCTTAAAGAACATTCATTTTTTTATCTTTAAAAGAAAAATCATTAAGTTTGATATAATCCTTCCCTCTCACTGATAGGATAAGGCATATTTTAAACCTGACCCTTTACTCCTCAGTTAAATTAATTAGAATAAGAAATAAATACATGAAATAGGCTATTATGTATTTTACTGGTAATATATTTTATATAATTATTTCACAAGTGCTTATAGATTAAAATATTTTTTTAAATGGTTAAAGATCAGAAAATGAGTTGGTAAAAATTTACAATAAATTATCTTAGGTTGACATTAGTTAATGCATTAACTAACAATGAACAATATATTTTTACAGCATTTCTTTTTTTTATGTTAGTAAAAATAGTCATGCATTATTAGATGCTTTAGTCTGAGTATTGATCATGTTAATTAATATAGTTAATGTTAATAACTGAAACCTTTTCGAAAGTGTTACTAAAGTTTTATATGTTGTTCTGTGTGTGTAATGGCGCTTTTCCACTGCATGGTACGGCACGGTACGGTACGGTACGGTTCACTTTTGGGGGGTTTTCCACTGGGTACTGTACCTGGTACCTGATACTTTTTTAGTACCACTTCGGTCGAGGTTCCATGCGAGCCGTACCGTTACCAAAACGTGACGTGTAAACTCTGCTGTTCACTGATTGGCCGGAGAAAATCGTCATTACTGCGTCACTGAACTTGCGACACGAGACCCTCCTCTACAGTCCTACCCGCTAGATTTAAATCAGCACAGCCAGCGAAGGATCGGACGCAACTTCTGTTTAAACAAACGCACATTTTTGCATCAACCACAAAATAGCAGTGTCGTTGTCTGTTGAGGAAGTACAGATGTTCTTCTCGTTGATAGCCGAGGAGCGGATCCAGTGAGAGCTTGATGGTGCGACGCCAAAGGAAAAAGCCTTATGTATATAACGTTACTTTTGAACTTGCTATATTTTCAGAGTATGTTTTCTGTTTATATTTTTACCTCTGTATCTGTGTTTTGCTTCAATTAAAAACAATCTGATCGAATAAGTGTACCTCCAGACTATATTAAATATGTATCATTGTATGAGCACGTAATGAACCTCTTGAAAAAGACAAATGATTAATGCCGCGATTACAAAAACCATCACATAAATAAAAAAAAACAAGGGATACATTGTACATTTTGAAATATTCAAAAGTTTATTGATAATTCACTTTACAGAACACGCTGCATGAATAGTTAACTAATCAAGTAACGCAGCACACCTGCACGAACATCCCTGCTCTCCTCATCTACAGCCCGTGTCACTGTCACCACAGTCTCTGCTGCTGGGGGTAAATCACAAGCATTCTCATAGACCTCTCCATTGTTGTTAAAAACATCCACATGCCGAGAGTGAAGAACACTATTCCGTCTCCTTTCTTTGTTGTGAGTTTGTTTGTGGCGCGTTTACGATGATGTCACGGCAGTAGAGGCGGCGCAATTATAACGACGCGTGAATTATCCCGCCCACTCTATAGCGGTACTAAACTGCGGTGGAAATGCAACCGACCCGAACTGAGCCGTACCGTACCGTACCGAGCCGTGCCGAACCGTACCGTACCATGCAGTGGAAAAGCGCCATATGTATTGCGCAGACTTAATGGTTTGGATTGACCCTTTAATTGCTGTATCCCTTAAAACCAGACTGCCAGAGGGTTACTGTAAATGCATGTGTGAGAGAGACTGAGAGAGAGAAAGATTGATAGAGAGAGATAGAGACTGAGATAGAGAGAGAGAGAGAGAGAGAGAGAGAGAGATAGAGAGAGAGACTGAGAGAGACAGAGAGAGAGAGAGAGAGACTGAGAGACTGAGAGAGAGAGAGAGACTGAGAGACTGAGAGAGAGAGAGAGAGAGAGACACTGAGAGAGAGAGAGACAGACTTTTAAACATATCTTTAAACACAAGAAAAAATAATCAGTCATTTCTGGTTGTTGTTGGTGTTTTTTTGCATTACAGCTCAAAAAATGTCTTAGGCCTTATCAGTTTTGATGGTTTGGGTTAACCCTTTAATTGCTGTATCCCTTAAAACCAGACTGCCAGAGGGTTACTGTAAATGCATGTGTGTGAGAGAGAGAGAGAGAGAGAGAGAGAGAGAGATAGCGTCTGTTTAAACTGTGTGTGCCATAAATGGAGGATCAGCACCTGGAGACAACCTCTACAGATACTCAGAATACGATGAGGAAGATACATTTTAAAAAGATATTGGGGCCAAAAAAAACAACAACATCACGGCCCTGAACGTCAGTGGAGTCTAGGACACATAGATGAGCCCCAGAGACAGATCTCCAGTGAGGACCTCGTCACCTAGACATCCATCGGGGAAAGACCCCTGGAACCAGTGGACCACTTACACTCTGACTTTGCTGCAGTTGGAACAAACTACTGATTCGTCTGGCCGGAGGGGAACTGGCCCCCCGACTAAGCCTGGTTTCTCCCAAGGTTTTTTCTCCATTCTGTCACCGATGGAGTTTTCGTTCCTTGCCGCTGTCGCCTCTGGCTTGCTTAGTTGGGGACACTTCATTTCCAGCACAATCATCGACTTGATTGCACAGATATTATTTAAACTGAACTAAGCTGGACAATGCCATTACTAAATTCAATAATGAAATGCATTCAGCTGATAATTGAGTGTTAAATCCTGTCATTTTACATTATTGACACAATTTGCCTATTTTGTTATTGTGCAGTGCTTTGTTACAATTTGTATTGTTAAAAGCGCTATATAAATAAAGGTGACTTGACTTGACTTGTGTGTTTCACAGAGTTGGTGGTTTGGATTAACCCTTTAATTGCCGTGTCCCTTAAAACCAGACTGCTAGAGGGTTACTGTAAATGCATGTGCCCGCTGGGCACCGCTTTCCTGATGCCACCGGGGTGGCGTTTGCATCGGCTTGGGCCCGCCATCGCTGCTTGCAGCTTTAATTATTAGGGCCCAAGCCAGAAAGGCGCTATTGTTTTCCTTAGGATTCTTTATTTTTTTTTTTGAATATCCGGGCATTTTTGGGGGGCTTAACATGGTCAAAAACTCTTGAAAATTTGCACACACATTGGAACCCGCGGCAGTTAGGACGCCGCTGAGGCTGGGACCCGGGCGTGGCACAGAGGCTCTACGGCGCCCCCTGGAACACCATCAGAAAACTTGATGTGTAGCTCACACATACTTGCACGTATTCATATGAAACTCGGTACACATATAGATCTTATCGAGCTGAACAACTTTTGCGCTGCATGTCATGGGCTGTTTAAAAAGCACATGCTCTGGAATTTGAAATACTCCTCCCAGGATTTTCAACACATGAGCACCAAACTCGGTGAACGTGATCTCAAGACATTGGGGATGCTAAATTGCGGAGGGATTTTTGATATCTCGAACGGTTTGGCCGTGGCGAGGCGATGAATTTATGGCGAGAATTATACTCACACATACTTGCACGTATTCATATGAAACTCGGTACACATATAGATCTCATCGAGCCGAACAACTTTTGCACCGCATGTCATGGGCTCCGCCCAACAGGAAGTTTGCTATTCTGTTGGTTTCCTGAGGATTCTTTTATTTTATTTTATCAACTATCTGGGCATTTTTGGGGGGCTTAACATGGTCAAAAACTCTTGAAAATTTGCACACACATTGGAACCCGCGGCAGTTAGGACACCGCTGAGGCTGGGACCCAGGCGTGGCAAAGAGGCTCTACGGCGCCCCCTGGAACACCATCAGAAAACTTGATGTGTAGCTCAAACATTCTTGCACGTATTAATATGAAACTCGGTACACATATAGATCTCATCGGTTTGTTCGGTGTATGAAGCCGATCGCATTGATGTGACAATTATGAGGCAAAGTTATAGCGCCACCAACTGGCAACAGGAAGTGTGTCATTTTCAAAATGCTTTGAATTCACCATCTTACTTTTACCCAATTTGCTTCAAACTTCATCAGAATACTGTAAAAACACGGCCGATGTGAAACTGTGAAGGGAATATTGATATCTAAAATACTGTTGTCATGGCAACGCGTCAAACCTCAATATTCTTTTTTTGGTGATTTTGAGGCTATCCGGGCATTTTTGGGGGGCTTAACATGGTCAAAAACGCTTGAAAATTTGCACACACATTGGAACCCGCGGCAGTTAGGACGCTGCTGAGGCTGGGACCCGGGCGTGGCACAGAGGCTCTACGGCGCCCCCTGGAACACATCAGAAAACTTGATGTGTAGCTCACACATACTTGCATGTATTAATATGAAACTCGGTACACATATAGATCTCATCGAGCCGAACAACTTTTGCACCGCATGTCATGGGCTATGCCCAACAGGAAGTCAGCTATTCTATTGTTTTCCTTAGCATTCTTCTTTTTTTTTTTTTTACTATCCGGGCATTTTTGGGGGGCTTAACATGGTCAAAAACTCTTGAAAATTTGCACACACATTGGAACCCGCGGCAGTTAGGACGCCGCTGAGGCTGGGACCCAGACGTGGCACAGAGGCTCTACAGCGCCCCCTGGAACACATCAGAAAACTTGATGTGTAGCTCACACATACTTGCACGTATTAATATGAAACTCGGTACACATATAGATCTCATCGAGCCGAACAACTTTTACACCGCATGTCATGGGCTCCGCCCAACAGGAAGTCAGCTATTCTATTGTTTTCCTTAGGATTCTTTAAAAAAAAAAAAATAATTATCGACTATCCGGGCATTTTTGGGGGGCTTAACATGGTCAAAAACTCTTGAAAATTTGCACACACATTGGAACCCGCGGCAGTTAGGACGCCGCTGAGGCTGGGACCCAGGCGTGGCACAGAGGCTCTACAGCGCCCCCTGGAACACAATCAGAAAACTTGATGAATAGCTCACACATACTTGCACGTATTCATATGAAACTCGGTACACATATAGATCTCTTTAGGTCGAACAACTTTTGCGCTGCATGTCATGGGCTCCGCCCAACAGGAAGTCGGCTATTCAGGGCTGTTTAAAAAGCACATGCTCTGGAATTTGAAATACTCCTCCCAGGATTTTCAACACAGGAGCACCAAACTCGGTGAACGTGATCTCAAGACATTGGGGATGCTAAATTGAGGAGGGATTTTTGATATCTCAAACGGTTTGCCCGTGGCGAGGCGATGAAGTTATGGTGAGAATTGAGATACAGGAAGTGTCTAATAAAGTCCACATACATTGTCTGATTTTGATCACACTTCAGTGGTTTGTTCGGTGTATGAAGCCGATCGCATTGATGTGACAATTATGAGGCAAAGTTATAGCGCCACCAACTGGCAGCAGGAAGTGTCATTTTCAAAATGCTTTGAATTCAGCATCTTACTTTTACCCAATTTGCTTCAAACTTCATCAGAATACTGTAAAAACACGGCCGATGTGAAACTCTGAAGGGAATATTGATATCTAAAATACTGTTGCCATGGCAACGCATCAAACCTCAATATTCTTTTTTTGTGATTTTGAGGCTATCCGGGCATTTTTGGGGGGCTTAACATGGTCAAAAACTCTTGAAAATTTGCACACACATTGGAACCTGCGGCAGTTAGGACGCTGCTGAGGCTGGGACCCGGGCGTGGCACAGAGTCTCTACGGCGCCCCCTGGAACACATCAGAAAACTTGATGTGTAGCTCACACATACTTGCACGTATTAATATGAAACTCGGTACACATATAGATCTCATCGAGCCGAACAACTTTTGCACCGCATGTCATGGGCTCCGCCCAACAAGAAGTCGGCTATTCTATTGTTTTCCTTAGGATTCTTTTTTTTTTTTTTTGACTATCCGGGCATTTTTGGGGGGCTTAACATGGTCAAAAACTCTTGAAAATGTGCACACACATTGGAACCCGTGGCAGTTAGGACGCCGCTGAGGCTGGGACCCGGGCGTGGCACAGAGGCTCTACGGCGCCCCCTGGAACACCATCAGAAAACTTGATGAATAGCTCACACATACTTGCACGTATTCATATGAAACTCGGTACACATATAGATCTTATCGAGCTGAACAACTTTTGTGTCACATGTCGTGGGCTCCGCCCAACAGGAAGTCGGCTATTCAGGGCTGTTTAAAAAGCACAAGCTCTGGAATTTGAAATACTCCTCCCAGGATTTTCAACACACGAGCCCCAAACCCAGTGAACGTGATCTCAAGACATTGGCGATGCTAAATTGCGGAGGGATTTTTGATATCTCGAATGGTTTGCCCATGGCGAGGCGATGAAATTATGGCGAGAATTGAGATACAGGAAGTGTCTAATAAAGTCCACATACATTGTCTGATTTTGATCACACTTCAGTGATTTGTTCGGTGTATGAAGCCGATCGCATCGATGTGACAATTATGAGGCAAAGTTATAGCGCCACCAACTGGCAGCAGGAAGTGTGTCATTTTCAAAATGCTTTGAATTCAGCATCTTACTTTTACCCAATTTGCTTCAAACTTCATCAGAATAATGTCAAAAAACGGCCGATGTGAAACTGTGAAGGAAATATTGATATCTAAAATATTGTTGCCATGGCAACGTGTCAAACCTCAATATATCTTCTGGTGATTTTGAGGCACTTAAGATGTTTAGAATTTCATAAAACTCAACACACACATCAGTATAAATTATAGATAGACACTGGCAAAAGCTCATAAACGGGCGTGGAGGAGGCACTCTATAGTGCCACCTTTTGTCAAAGCATGGGGGGTTAATTTTAGCTACAGTCACCAAACTCAGTACATATATTGTTCTCATCAAGCCGGACAACTTTCTAATTTACACTCATTAGCTACGACCAACAGGAAGCCGGCTATTTTTGTTTTAATGTCAATATCTGGAATAATCAAGCTGCAAACTAATTCATACTCCTCCAAGAAGAAACAAGTAGTTCACACCAAACTTTGTCAAAATGATGCCAAGACACTGAAGATACTAAATTGCGAACGGCTTGCGGATAGCTTGAACGGTGTTTAAATAGTGGTTTATTAAATTGAGGGTAAAAAAAGATAGCAGAAATTTTCTTATATCTTTAAAGTGCAGTTTACAAAAACTTCGAAACTTTTTACATGCAGGGAAAAAGTCATTCTGAGGAAGTATGGTTAGTTTCATGACTTTACAAAACTCTATAGATGAGAGAAACTTCAAAAACTATCAGGCATTTCATCTCAGTCTACTCTCTTCTATGAGTGTGTGTATATGTGTGTGTGCAGGGCCGGCCCTGTGTGTGTGTGAAGTGGAATGGAGGGGGCTGTCTTTTCAGTGAGTGAGTGAGTGAGTGAGTGAGTGAGAGAGAGAGAGAGAGAGAGAGAGAGACAGAGCGAGAGAGAGAGAGAGAGAGACAGAGCGAGAGAGAGAGCGAGAGAGCGAGAGCGAGAGCGAGAGCGAGAGCGAGAGAGAGACTTTTAAGCATATCTTTAATCACCAGGAAAAAAAATTATCAGTCATTTTTGATGCATGGTATCATGGTATTAAACAATCTGAGCAGGGTTTTTTTTGCTTTACAAAGCATGTTCATTCAAATTTAATTCATTAAAAACTTTCAAGTAGATTTCATCAATGCTTTATATATTAGTTTAACAACTTATATTCATCATTAATATAATTCATAAATTCTGGTTTGACTTAATTTTTCTGGATTATGTATTTGTATGACTTAATACAAATATACTATCAAAAATGGTGGTAATTAAATTAATGTATAAAGCTTTAACAATTTAATTAGTGCTTTAAAATGTAATCAAATGAAAATAACTTTTATCATTTTATGCTTTCATAAAGGGCTGCACAATAGAGATTTAGTAAATTAAAATGAGGGGGAAATCATATTCCTTAAATTTTTCTATTTGTTATAATTATTTTAGAAGTGGTCTACATTATAATACAATCGTAATTTCTGTCAATTTCTTCAAGTTAAAAAGCGGACTTTTATTTTGACGGGTAGAAGTGAACTGAGGGGGGCAGTAATACGCATTTTAACTGTCTAAACTTCCGCAAATCAGAGAAGAAGGAGAAGACGGGTAACGTAAAGTGAAGTTAGTGAAGATCTTTGCGTGTATTTGACAATGGTTGTCTCAAATAAAAGGAAGAAAGGATTATTAATTGTTCTCTCAATGTCAGTGAGGCTCTCAGTGTCTGTCCTCAGATAGTGAGACAGCAGGCGCTGTTAAACACTGAGCGGCGTCAGCGAGCATATTTGAGTAAGTACATGACAACCGCTCACTCACAGAGGGACACGCAAAACAAACAGATTATATTTTTATATAGCAGTGCTTTTTTGCTTTAATAATCACATACACTCCAGCGGTTCTCAATTCCAGTCCCCCCCCACGCACATTTCGGATGTTACTCTTATCACTTCAGATGTTTGTTCTATTCGAACGCAAGTGCCCTGCGAAGTGGACATCACAGGATATTCCTCCATGATTCCAGTTCGAAGTGAACGTATATATTCCATTCATAGTGCATTGAAGTGTGCGAGACGTGCATTTAAATTGTATATATTTACAGACGTATATGATGTCACACTCGTCCGTGCGTAAAGATGTTGCGCAGCGCAAATCCATGAATGAATGTTCTGAAGTGAAGTAAACTTCAGCGGATTTCCCCTGCTCAGCGAGTAGAGAGCAATGGACACTGTGTAGGGAGCATGTCAATCTGAACAAAGTTCATTCTTGGAGCGCACTTCTAACGAGCTGATTATCTGAATCAGGTGTGTTACCAAAGAGAGACATGAAAATTATGCAGAGCGGGGGCGCGAGGACTTGAATTGAGAACCGCACTAGACCATGTAGTGATTTGACAGCTCTGTTTTTGATTTATTTATCAAATAAATAAATATTCAATGACATTATTGCCTTTTGAAGTTTAATCAGCCCTTTCACGATTGAAACTGAAAGACCTCTTGAAATTGTAAATGAAGACTTTTCTTAAACCATTTAACGTATTTACAACTTTTTACGGCCTTAAATTTGATACAACTAAAATAAGGAGTTTATAAGGACCTGCGGGAGCCCTGTATTTAAGGTAGCCCGTAGGGCAGGACAGTGATATATATTGGTAGCCCGACTGGTATTAAACCAATATTCCCGGGACGACGTGCTAGTGATTTTGCTAGAATTGCTGAATTTGCTGGAATTGAGAATTAGGGTTAGGGTAACTATACGCTATACCCTGCTGTAACTATAGTTCGATAATATTGTTTTAAACATGAGTATTAGTACTAACAACATATTTTTACTGTATTTGTGTAAGTATTTTTTATTTTATTTTAGGTCATGGTACAGTAACAAAAGTACATTACCACATTTTTATTTATAATGTAGTAGTCAATTTGTAACATAATATTAACTAAGATTCATAAATGCTATAAAAACTATTGTTCATTTTAACTTATATAATGTTATAAGCTAAAACCTTATTGAAAACAGTTTGCAACAAAATGTTCATATATTGTTCTGTGTGTGTGTGTGTGTGTGTGTGTGTGTGTGCGTGTGTGTGCGCGTGTGTGTGAGAGAGAGAGGGTAGAGAGAGACTAACATTAATAAATGTTGTATAATTATTGTTCATGATAATTAGTTAATGCTAATAACTGAAACCTTATTGAAAGTATAATGTTAAAAGCTAAAACCTTATTGAAAATATTATATATTTTTATTTGTGTGTGTGTGTGTGTGTGTGTGAGAGAGAGAGAGAGAGAGAGAGAGAGAGAGAGGATAGCTAGAGACTAACATTAATAAATGCTGTATAATTATTGTTCATGTTAATTAATATAGTTAATGCTAATAACTGAAACCTTATTAAAAGGATTACCAAAGTTTTATATTTAGTTTTGTGTGTGTGTGTGTCTTGATGGCTCGGATTAACCCTTCCATTAATGTATCCCTTAAATCCAAACTGCTAGAGGGTCACTGTAATGCATGTGCCCGCTAGGGTTGTGTCGGTGAGGAAATTTTCCCACCGGTTAATTGACCTGATGTCACACCGGCAATTATCAGCGGCATATCAGCGTCAAGCAGTGTTTAAATAAAATAAAAATCAGCAAATACTGTGGAACCAAATAAATGAGAAACAAATGTTTTTTTTTTAAACATCACATCAGTGATGCCTAATAGATCGATCGTGAAGACAATGCTGGAAGATGCGCTTTAGGTCAGTGTTTCTCAACCAGGGGGGGCGAGAGATAAAACTACAATATAATATATTCACTAATATTATGACTCGCCTGTTAAGTCATGTAAAAAATATAGGTTATAAATAAATAACAGTACCACCTCTCTACATATTCTGTGTTTCGGAGCAGCAAAACGTCTCTCATCACGCTGTGTGAATACAGACTGAATAGCGGCTCAAAAACTATGAGCAAACATCAGCACTTGGCTGGATAAAAGAAGCCAGTGTCACACTAGTAGACACAAGTTTTGATGGACGACTATTGTAATCAGGGTAAAGATGATTAACGTGACATGATCGTGCATTATGCGTGCGTTATGTCCGTTATAAATGATGCGCAAAACGAACCGTGTATTTGCGCTCTCGATCACTCTAACATCATATTTCTGCTTGAATACAGCGAGTGTTTTATAATGGATGCTCGCGTGTGTTGAAGTTTGTGAGGATCAGGGGGTGTTTATGTGCACACGGTCATCAGACTCCAAACAGCTTGTTCTTACAGAGGAACTATTTACTGATGACGTCATGGATAGTGAATAAAAATTAAATATTATTTTTATTATTAAATTAATGCAACAAAGATACATCCCAACAAGCCTTTTTAATTATTTATTTTATTTAATATGTATTTGATCATTTATTTACTTTTCACTTGGTAGATCTCGGTGAGTTTCTCATTTGAAAAGATAAAAGATTTTGAATTAGATTAATGTCAGACTCAGAAGCCAACCGGCTTAAAACGGGCGCTTTTACATTTGGTTTTGAAACTCTTCCACCATCATCTTGTCTGTCTCACCTCACTCTTCTTGTCGGTCATCTCTCTTCACGTGATAAATTAAATCTGATCTGTGATGGGACTATTTTAGGTTTTATTCCGCTCCTGCGATATATTCACTGTTTGTTCACATTTCTGCTGAAAGACAGAGAGATAGGCTAACAAATAAAAGTCTAGTCTGCACAAAATTATATTTATTTTATTCGTCTTGTCAAGAGTCTTGAATTTATTGACAGAAAAATGCATACCTAGACTGCTGTGATGCAAGACTGTCATCCGTTCGGTGCGTTGTATTGATCAGCCGCGTTCAGTTTTAATTTTAGTGTCCTCTAACTGAACAAAATTATTTTTATTACTATAAAAAAAACTATCTAAACGATGGTGGGGGGCGGTGCCACGGTGAGCAAGTGACGTAACGGTGTTGCGGCTTAACATGGCATAACCGTCTATCGTGGCAAGCCTAGTGCCCGCTGGTCACAGTTTTCCTGATGCAACCGGGGTGGCGTTTGCACTCGGCTTGGGCCCGGCATCGCTGCTTGCAGCTATATTTATTAGGGACCGAGCACCGATGGTGCGAGGACCCTATTGAATCTGCTCCGTTTCTTCTTCTTCTTCTTCTTCTTCTTCTTCTTCTTCTTCTTCTTCTTCTTCTTCTTCTTCTTCTTCTTCTCCAAACTTAATCGCATTTTAGAGGGCCTAAACATGCTCGAAAAGTCAGGAAACTTTGCACACGCGTCAGAACTGGTGAAAATTTACGTCTGATATGGGTTTCAGAAGTAGGTGTGGCAAAATGGCTCGACAGCGCCACCTATAAATATTCAGCGGAGTGCGCCTCGAGCTACGTTTCACGTACATGTACGAAAATCGGTACACTTATGTAACTTAACAATACCTACAAAAAAGTCTCCAGGTACGAAATCAGAAACCCAACAGGAAGTCGGCTATTTTGAATTTTCTCGTCATATTTTGTGTCATTTTTGCCATTTTCAGGTGTCATACTTTAACGAACTCCTCCCAGAGATTTATTCGGATAAACACCAAAATTGGTCCGTGTAATCTAAAGCCCTTTGTGACGTTAAATTGCGAAGATCTAGAGTTTTCATCGGAGGGCGTGTCCGTGGCGTCCTGTCAAATTTTGATGTTTCGCCATGAAAAAGGAAGTTGTTTTATCTCAGGCATGCTATGTCCAATCTACACCAAACTTCACATGTTTGATAAGAATCCTGACCTGAAGAGATCTAAGTGACCATATTCAGTTATAGTCATAGCGCCATCTGCTGGCAACAGGAAGTGACATGTTTTACTCTGTAACTAACTCCTCCTAGAGATTTAATGACATCAACATAATATTTAGGTCAGTCTAACCTAAAGGCTTTTGTGATGTTAAATTGCGAAGATCTAGAGTTTTCGTTAAAGGGCGTGTCCATGGCGGCATCACAAATTTCGATGTCTCGCCATGGGAATAAAAGTTGTTGTAACTCAGCCATACAATGTCCGATCTGCCCCAGACTTCACACGTTCGATAAGAATCCAGGCCTGAACACATCTAAATATGAATATTTAATTATAATTAGAGCGCCACCTGCTGGCAACAGGAAATGACTTCTTTTACACTATCTTAAACATGCAATGTCCAATCTGCACCAAACTTCACATATTTAGTAAGAGTTCTGTCCTGAAAACACCTAAAGGCCAAAAATCTGATATAATCATAGCGCCACCTGCTGACAACAGGATATATCATGCTTTACACTAACTCAAACATACCATGTTCAATCTGCACCAAACTTCATATGTTTGATAAAAGTATTGGTCTGAAGACATCTACATGCCAATGTTTCGTTATAGACATAGCGCCACCTGGTGGCTACAGGAAATTACTTGTTTTACACCAACTTAAACATGCATTGTCCAATCTGCACCAAACTTCACACGTTTGATAAGAGCCATGGCCTGAAGACATCTACGTGACAATGTTCAGTTATAGACATAGCGCCACCTGCTGGCAACAGGAAATTACTTGTTTTACATGAACTTAAACATGCAATGTCCAATCTGCACCAAACTTCATATGTTTTTTAAAAGTACTGGATGAAGACATCTACATGCCAATGTTCAGTTATGGACATAGCGCCACCAGCTGGCAGCAGGTTTGACACATATAAATGACTATGACACGTTCATCTATATTTACCTTTTTAAATGCATATTGCTTACCGTTCCCTGTCTTTCTGAAGCCACCGGTTGGCGGTGCTGGGTGCGAGGTCCCTTCCATCGCTGCTTGCAGCTTTAATTAGGGACCGAGCACCGATGGTGCAGAGGACCCTATTGAATCTGCTCCGTTTATTATTATTAGGGACCGAGCACCGATGGTGCGAGGACCCTATTGTATCTGTGTTGTTTATTATTATTATTATTATTATTATTATTATTATTATTATTTTCCAAACTTAATCGCATTTTTGAGGGCCTAAACATGCTCGAAAAGTCAGGACATTTTGCACACGCATCAGAACTGGTGGAAATTTACGTCTTATATGGTTTTCAGAAGTAGGTGTGGCAAAATGGCTCAACAGCGCCACCTATACTCATTCAGCAGAGAGCCCTCGGGCTACGTTTCACGTACATGTATGAAAATCGGTACACTTATGTAACATAACAATACCTACAAAAAAGTCTCCTGGAACGAAATCCGAAACCCAACAGGAAGTCGGTTATTTTGAATTTTCTCGTCATATTTAGTAGGGCTGTAACAATACACCAAACCCACGATTCGGTTCGTATCACGATTTTTGACCCACGATTCGGTTTGTATCACGATTTTTTCGTGGGGGGGGTGGGAGAAAAAAAAAGAAAGATTTTTAAAACAATATTTTTTATTAAATAACATTTGAAAAATCTTTATAAACTGAACACCAAAGAACAAGATTAACTATGCAAATTATTAACAATATAAATAGTAGGGATGTGCATTTTAAGCAAAAGTAATATTCGATAATCGCTGGGTATTATTTGATTACTATTCAAAAATCGCACCCCTCGCGTGCATGTACCCACCCACCCACGCACACACACATACACAGAGAGAGAGAAGGAGAGAAACTATTCAGGCTTTTAATCTGTAAGATAACAGTTTTTATTAATTAGAGAATAGTCTATCTTAACCTGAGACAATTAATGGTCATAACTTATGATTGCTGAAACATATTAATATAACATAACCGAATGAGGCATTTATTAACAGAACAGTCCGTCGATTATCAACTGCTCATAAGGTTAGGACATTTATATTTAAAAAATGAGCATGAACATTCATAAAAAGACGTAACTGTTTGATTAATTAATTAATGAATATTAGGCTTAAAACATATTACGCTAAACAGAATATCATTCTTAAAACATTACGCGCTAAAACATATTTTGAACAACCTGAATGACGGCACTTATTATGTGAACATTAATTTTATCGTCTGTCATAACAATAACCTATTTCATATAGGTTATTGATGAGCAAATCATTTATTTGAATTAGCGAGAGTTAGAGAGAGAGGTATGAAAGTTGCGCGTACATGTGCACCTGCATCTGCGCGTCTCTCTCTACAAGCAATGAGGCTTAGTTACTTTAAAAAACGATTTTACCTCCTCATTGCAGAGAAATATAATGTTGCGAGTCAGTAGCCTATCGAAGCTATTTTACTAAGAAAAAGTTTCCGTGCTGTTTGTGCGCTGCGCGATCTCTGATATCTGTGCAATAATGTGTGTGCGCGTGCGTCTATGAAAGCAGCGTAGCCTGCATATAGTTTTGGTTTAGCTACAAACTCGAGCCCGAAGCTATCCATTAAATATTAACGCGGCCCGAAACCCGAAAGGGAAGCAGACCTCTCTTGTGAACAGCCTGAATGACAGCGCTTATTATGTGAACATTATTTTAACGTCTGTCTTTATAACAATAACTTATTTCATATATTAAATGAACATGTTCACATGCTCGGGAAGAAGACGGGAGTGCAATCTGTTCACAATTAGTCCGGGGAACTTTTAATTGAACTAGGGAATGAATATAGATCCCTGCAGTTTATCAGAATTCGCCGCCCGAGTCCGACCAGAGCCCGTGTCTTTCTCTATCTCTCCCCAACATTATAAATCTGCTTTTGCGGCCATTAAAATAGTTCCGTTCGGTTTTTAATAGCAAAGTGGTCATTAATTCGTTTAGTTTCTTTATTAATTTAATTCAGAAATATGATTGGAGCACGCACGCGATGTCCTTGAGGGGAAAATCTGTGTGCCACAACTTTTGCAGGCAGGCGTCACATGATTGGAAAGGTAGTCACGGGGTGTGTCGCGATTCTCCCTTATCACACCGCGACACAGGATCGTGGATCTGAGTGTCGCGATTTCGGTTTCATATCGCGTATCGTTACAGCCCTAATATTTAGTGACATTTTTGCCATTTGCAGGTGTCATACTTTAACGAACTCCTCCCAGAGATTTAATCGGATGAACACCAAAATTGGTCATTGCAATCTAAAGCCCTTTGTGACGTTAAATTGCGAAGATCTAGAGTTTTCATCGGAGGGCGTGTCCGTGGCGTCCTCTCAAATTTCGATGTTTCGCCATGAAACAGGAAGTTGTTATAACTCAGGCATGCTATGTCCGATCTGCACCAAACTTCACATGTTTGATAAGACTCCTGATATCAAGAGATCTACATGACCATATTCAGTTATAGTAATAGCGCCACCTGCTGGCAACAGGAAGTGACATGTTTTACTCTGTAACTAACTCCTCCTACAAATTTAATGACATCAACATAATATTTAGGTCAGTCTAACCTAAAGGCCTTTGTGATGTTAAATTGCGAAGATCTAGAGTTTTCATGAGAGGGCGTGTCCGTGGCGTCCTGTCAAATTTCGATGTCTCGCCATGGGAATAAATGTTGTTGTAACTCAGCCATACAATGTTCGATCTGCCCCAGACTTCACATGTTCGATAAAAATCTAGGCCTGAACACATCTGAATATGGGTTTCAGAAGTAGGTGTGGCAAAATGGCTCGACAGCGCCACCTATACCCATTCAGCGGAGAGCCCTCAGGCTACGTTTCACGTACATGTATGAAAATCGGTACACTCATGTAACATAACAATACCTACAAAAAAGTCTCCTGGAACGAAATCCGAAACCCAACAGGAAGTCGGCTATTTTGAATTTTCTCGTCATATTTAGTGACATTTTTGCCATTTGCAGGTGTCATACTTTAACGAACTCCTCCCAGAGATTTATTCGCATGAACACCAAAATTGGTCATTGCAATCTAAAGCCCTTTGAGACGTTAAATTGCGAAGATCTAGAGTTTTCATTGGAGGGCGTGTCCGTGGTGTCCTGTCAAATTTCGATGTTTCGCCATGAAACAGGAAGTTGTTATAACTCAGGCATGCTATGTCCGACCTGCACCAAACGTCACATGTTTGATAAGACTCCTGATATGAAGAGATCTACATGACCATATTCAGTTATAGTAATAGCGCCACCTGCTGGCAACAGGAAGTGACATGTTTTACTCTGTAACTAACTCCTCCTAGAGATTTAATGACATCAACACATTATTTGGTCAGTCTAACCTAAAGGCCCTTGTGATGTTAAATTGCGAAGATCTAGAGTTTTTGTGAAAGGGCGTGTCCTTGGCGGCATCACAGATTTCGATGTCTCGCCAAGGGAATAAAAGTTGTTGTAACTCATCCATACAATGTTTGATCTGCCCCAGACTTCACACGTTCGATAAGAATCCAGGCCTGAACACATCTAAATAAGAATATTCCATTATAATTAGAGCGCCACCTGCTGGCAACAGGAAATGACTTTTTTTACACTAACATAAACATGCAATGTCCAATCTTTACCAAACTTCACATGTTTGACAAGACTCCTGACCTGAAAAGATCTAAGTGACAATATTCATATAAATTCATAGCGCCACCTGCTGGCAACAGGAAATTACTTGTTTTACACTAACTTAAACATGCAATGTCTAATCTGCACCAAACTACACACGTTTGATAAGAGCCATGCCCTGAAGATACCCCTCTTATGATCAGATACATATACCCCTCTTATGATCAGTGGGACCCAGTGGGATCAGTGGGTGTAAACATCTCCGAGGACCTGACATGGACTACACACATTCAAACTCAGGTTAAGAAAGCCAGGCAAAGGCTGTACCATCTGCGACAGCTGAGGAAATTCAGGGTCTCACCAGCTATCCTGAAAACTTTCTATTCAGGGGCCATAGAAAGTGTTCTGACTCAGTGCATCTCAGTGTGGTATGATAATGCCACAAACCAGGACTGCAAAGCTCTTCAGAGAGTCGTGCGCTTAGCTGAGCGCATCTCAGGATCTACACTCCCCTCTCTGCAGGGCATCTACCTCAAACGCTGCAGAAGCAGAGCTGCTAAAATCATCAAAGACTCAAACCACCCCGGTAACCATCTTTTCCGTTTACTGCCATCTGGCAGGCGCTACAGGAGCTTGATGGCAAAGACAGAGAGACTGAGGAAGAGCTTCTTCCCTCGGGCCATCAGGCTCCTTAACACAAACTCTGTTCCATAAACTTTCACATGACTCATTATTATCTGTAAAAAAAAAAAATTACAAAAACATACATATTCTCATCATCCGTATTGCCGCTATGTGTGCATACCCAGTACAACCCGTTGCACATCCCTCTCATCCCTCCTGTTTATACTAATATTTATTAAGTCCCATATACTGTTTTTGCACATCCTATTTGTTTTGCACATCTTACTGTTTTACTGTTTTGCACTTTTCTTTATTCTATTGCACATTTTACTTTTTATTTCTTTTTTTACCTATATATATATATATATATATACTCTTGTGTGGTATTATTTTTATATAATATTTAAAAAAATAAAAAATAATTCTTTGCACTGTCCACTGAGCGGACCTGATTTGACCTACATTTCACTTTTGATTATACCCTGTATAATTTATCATGTGACAAATAAAGAAACCTTGACCTTGACCTTGAAGACATCTACGTGCCAATTTTTTAGTTATAGACATAGCGCCACCTGCTGGCAACAGGAAATGACTTGTTTTACACTAGCTTAAACATGCAATGTTCAATCTCCACCAAACTTCATATGTTTGATCAAAGTTCTAGCCTGTAGACATCGACATGTTAATGTTCAGTTATGGATGTTGCGCTACCAGCAGGCAGCAGGTTTGGTACATATAAATGACTTTGAAATATTCCTCTATATTTACCTTTTTAAATGCATATTGCTCATCGTTCCCTGTCTTTCTGAAGCCACCGGTCGGCGGTGAGCCGGGCGAGGTCCCTTCCATCGCTGCTTGCAGCTTTAATTAGGGACCGAGCACCGATGGTGCGAGGACCCTATTGAATCTGCTCCGTTTATTATTAGGGCCCAAGCCAGAAAGGCGCAGGGCCCTATTGTTTTCCTCTGGATTCTTTTTTTTTTTTTTTTTTTTTATCGACTATCCGGGCATTTTTGGGGGGCTTAACATGGTCAAAAACTCTTGAAAATTTGCACACACATTGGAACCCGCGGCAGTTAGGACGCCGCTGAGGCTGGGACCCGGGCGTGGCACAGAGGCTCTACAGCGCCCCCTGGAACACCATCAGAAAACTTGATGAATAGCTCACACATACTTGCACGTATTCATATGAAACTCGGTACACATATAGATCTCATCAAGCCGAACAACTTTTGCGCAGCATGTCATGGGCTCCGCCCAACAGGAAGTCGGCTATTCAGGGCTGTTTAAAAATCACATGCTCTGGAATTTGAAATACTCCTCCCAGGATTTTCAACACACGAGCACCAAACCCGGTGAACGTGATCTCAAGACATTGGGGATGCTAAATTGCGGAGGGATTTTTGATATCTCAAACGGTTTGCCCGTGGCGAGGCGATGAAGTTATGGCGAGAATTGAGAGACAGGAAGTGTCTAATAAAGTCCACATACATTGTCTGATTTTGATCACAATTCAGTGGTTTGTTCGGTGTATGAAGCCGATCGCATCGATGTGACAATTATGAGGCAAAGTTATAGCGCCACCAACTGGCAGCAGGAAGTGTGTGATTTTCAAAATGCTTTGAATTCACCATCTTACTTTTACCCAATTTGCTTCAAACTTCATCAGAATACTGTAAAAACATGGCCGATGTGAAACTCTGAAGGGAATATTGATATCTAAAATACTGTTGCCATGGCAACGTGTCAAACCTCAATATTCTTTTTTTGGTGATTTTGAGGCTATCCGGGCATTTTTGGGGGGCTTAACATGGTCAAAAACTCTTGAAAATTTGCACACACATTGGAACCCGTGGCAGTTAGGATGCCGCTGAGGCTGGGACCCGGGCGTGGCACAGAGGCTCTACGGCCCCCTGGAACACATCAGAAAACTTGATGTGTAGCTCACACATACTTGCACGTATTCATATGAAACTCGGTACACATATAGATCTCATCGAGCCGAACAACTTTTGCACGCATGTCATGGGCTCCACCCAACAGGAAGTCGGCTATTCTATTGTTTTCCTTAGGACTCTTTTTTAGTTTTTTTTTGACTATCCGGACATTTTTTGGGGGTTTAACATGGTCAAAAACTCTTGAACATGTGCACACACATTGGAACTCGCGGCATTTAGGACGCCACTGAGGCTGGGACCCAGGCGTGGCACAGAGGCTCTACGGCGCCCCCTGGAACACCATCAGAAAACTTGATGTGTAGCTCAAACATACTTTCACGTATTAATATGAAACTCGGTACACATATAGATCTCATCGGTTTGTTCGGTGTATAAAGCCGATCGCATTGATGTGACAATTATGAGGCAAAGTTATAGCGCCACCAACTGGCAACAGGAAGTGTGTCATTTTCAAAATGCTTTGAATTCACCATCTTACTTTTACCCAATTTGCTTCAAACTTCATCAGAATACTGTAAAAACACGGCCGATGTGAAACTGTGAAGGGAATATTGATATCTAAAATACTGTTGTCATGGCAACGCGTCAAACCTCAATTTTCTTTTTTTGGTGATTTTGAGGCTATCCGGGCATTTTTGGGGGGCTTAACATGGTCAAAAACTCTTGAAAATGTGCACACACATTGGAACCCGCGGCAGTTAGGACGCCGCTGAGGCTGGGACCCGGGCGTGGCACAGAGGCTCTACCGCCCCCTGGAACACATCAGAAAACTTGATGAGTAGCTCACACATACTTGCACTATTAATATAAAGGTACACATATAGATCTCATCGAGCCGAACAACTTTTGTACCGCATGTCATGGGCTACGCCCAACAGGAAGTCAGCTATTCTATTGTTTTCCTTAGGATTCTTTTTTTTTTTTTTTTTGAGTCTATCCGGGCATTTTTGGGGGGCTTAACATGGTCAAAAACTCTTGAAAATGTGCACACACATTGGAACCCGCGGCATTTAGGACGCCGCTGAGGCTGGGACCCAGGCGTGGCACAGAGGCTCTACGGCGCCCCCTGGAAAACCATCAGAAAACTTGATGTGTAGCTCACACATACTTGCACTTATTCATATGAAACTCGGTACACATATAGATCTTATCGAGCTGAACAACTTTTGTGTCACATGTCATGGGCTCCGCCCAACAGGAAGTCGGCTATTCAGGGCTGTTTAAAAAGCACATGCTCTGGAATTTGAAATACTCCCCCAGGATTTTCAACACACGAGCACCAAACCCGGTGAACGTGATCTCAAGACATTGGGGATGCTAAATTGCGGAGGGATTTTTGATATCTCGAATGGTTTGCCCGTGGCGAGGCGATGAAGTTATGGCAAGAATTGAGAGACAGGAAGTGTCTAATAAAGTCCACATACATTGTCTGATTTTGATCACAATTCAGTGGTTTGTTCGGTGTATGAAGCCGATCGCATCGATGTGACAATTATGAGGCAAAGTTATAGCGCCACCAACTGGCAGCAGGAAGTGTGTCATTTTCAAAATGCTTTGAATTCAGCATCTTACTTTTACCCAATTTGCTTCAAACTTCATCAGAATAATGTCAAAAACGGCCGATGTGAAACTGTCAAGGGAATATTGATATCTAAAATATTGTTGCCATGGCAACGTGTCAAACCTCAATATATCTTCTGGTGATTTTGAGGCACTTAAGATGTTTAGAATTTCATAAAACTCAACACACACATCAGTATTAATTATAGATAGACACTGGCAAAAGCTCATAAACGGGCGTGGAGGAGGCACTCTATAGCGCCACCTTTTGTCAAAACATGGGGGGTTAATTTTAGCTACAGTCACCAAACTCAGTACATATATTGTTCTCATCAAGCCGGACAACTTTCTAATTTACACTCATTAGCTACGACCAACAGGAAGCCGGCTATTTTTGTTTTAATGTCAATTTCTGGAATAATCAAGCTGCAAACTAATTCATACTCCTCCAAGAAGAAACAAGTAGTTCACACCAAACTTTGTCAACATGATGCCAAGACACTGAAGATGCTAAATTGCGAACGGCTTGCGGATAGCTTGAACGGTGTTTAAATAGTGGTTTATTAAAGTGAGGGTAAAAAAAGATAGCAGAAATGTTCTTATATCTTTAAAGTGCAGTTTACTAAAACTTTGAAACTTTTTACATGCAGGGAAAAAGTCATTCTGAGGAAGTATGGTTAGTTTCATGACTTTACAAAACTCTATGGATGAGAGAAAATTTAAAAACTATCATGCATTTCATCTCAGTCTACTCTCTTCTATGAGTGTGTGTATATGTGTGTGTGTGTGTGTGTGGTTCAGGTAAACCCTACGTTATGGGGACAAAATGTCCCCACAAGGATGGCAATATCCAAAATCCTTGTCCGTGTGGGGACATTTTTTGGTCCCCATGAGGAAACCAGCTTATAAATCAGACTAAGTGATGTTTTTTGAAAATGTAAAATTGCAGAATGTCTCCTGTGATGGTTAGGTTTAGGGATAGGGGCAGTGTAAGGGGATAGAATATACAGTTTGTACAGTATAAAAACCATTATGTCTATGGAAAGTCCCCATAAAACATGGAAACCCAACTGTGTGTGTGTGTGTGTGTGTGTGTGTGTGTGTGTGTGCAGGGCCGGCCCTGTGTGTGTGAAGTGGAATGGAGGGGGCTGTCTTTTCAGTGTGACAGTGAGGAGGGTTGAGGGAGGGAGAGGGAGAGGGAGAGACAGACAAACATGGCTTGCAGAGATTGTGTTCACACTGTGACCTGAATCAGATGGAAACAGAACTGCACTTCCTAACAGAGTGCTCCAAATACACAGATATACGGAGAGTGTACTACGACAAAATACAGCAGATCCATCCCACATTTACAACTCTTTCAGACCAGGAGAAACTAGCGTATCTGCTCGGAGAACACAAGACCTGCTGTGTGTTTGCTGCTCAATATGTGTCTCTCTGTCACCACAGAAGAGAAGACACTCCACCTGAGAGAGAGAGAGAGAGAGAGAGAACCTGCTGTGTGTTTGTTTCTCAATATGTGTCTCTCTGTCACCACAGAAGAGAAGACACCCCGTCTGCCCTGAGCTGATGTTTCCAGCACATGTAGATTATATTATGACATATTACCCCTTTATATTACTTAAATGTATATTTTGCCTGTATAAATCTTATACTGTACCTTATTTAATTTTATTTCTATCACATACTTACAATAGTCATTCATTTTGCACTACATATTTAATACGGTTTAAATATTTGTTTTATTACTATTATTGTTTTTTTTTTATTTCTGTTAATTCAAATGTGCACTACTTGTGAGCAGCCCAGCTGCAATTGCTTTGGCAATACAAATGTATAGTTTTTGTCATGCCAATAAAGCACACTTAAATTGAAAAATTGAGAGAGAGAGAGAGAGAGAGAGACTTTTAAACATATCTTTAATCACCAGAAAAAAATTATCAGTCATTTTTGGTTGGTGTTGTTTTGCATGGTATCATGGTATTAAAAAATTTGAGCAGGGTTTTTTTGCTTTACAAAGTCAAATTTAATACATCAAAAACATTCAAGTAGATTTCATCAATGATTTATATATTAGTTTAACAACTTATATTCATCAGTAATATAATTCATAACAATTCATACATTCCTGTTTGACTTAATTTTTCTGGATTCTGTATTTTTATGACTTAATACAAATATACTATCAAAAATGGTGGTAATGAAATTAATGTATAAAGCTTTAACAATTTAATTAATGCCTTAAAATGTAATCAAATGAAAATAAGTTTGATCATTTTATGCTTTCATAAAGGACTGCACAATAGAGATTTAGTAAATTAAAATGAGGGGGAAATCATATTCATTAAATTTTTCTATTTGTTATTATTATTTTAGAAGTGGTCTACATTATAATACAATCGTAATTTCTGTCAATTTCTTCAAGTTAAAAAGCGGACTTTTATTTTGACGGGTAGAAGTGAAGGGCAGTAATACGTATTTTAATCGTCTAAACTTCCGCAAATCAGAGAAGAAGGAGAAGACGGGTAACGTAAAGTGAAGTTAGTGAAGATCTTTGCGTGTATTTGACAATGGTTGTGTCACGGTACACGGGGATCCAGGAACGAGGAGACGAGGATTCTGACAAACGAGGTATTTAATGAGAGACAAACGGAGGAGAGACAGGAACACAGGTAAGGACATCTACGGCTTGGACACATGACATTAACAATAATCCACAAGTAACATGGGGCAGAACAGACTAGATATAGGGAGACATGACTGGAAACACCTGGGACATAATCAAGATACAGACGAAGACTAATCAACTAATGATGGGGAACAGGAAGGACCATAAAAGGGTGAGGGGACAAAGGCAGAGGAAGACAAATAGTCTGACATTACCCCCCCCTTCCAATAGGCGCGTCCCGCGCCGTACGACATCGAAAGGGGAGGGGGGGTGGGCACTCTGGAGGCCTCAAGGACCTGGAGACCGGACAGGTGACCTCCAGGGCGGTGCCCATTCCGGGACCCACGGCGGATCCGGGGACTCAGGCGGCCACGGCGGATCAGGCGGCCATGGCGGATCCGGGGATTCTGGCGGCCATTGCGGATCAGGCGGCCATGGCGGATCCGGGGATTCTGGCGGCCATGGCGGATCCGGGGATTCCGGCGGCCACGGCGGATCAGGCGGCCATGGCGGATCCGGGGATTCTGGCGGCCATGGCGGATCAGGCGGCCACGGAGGGTCCGGGAACTGAGGAGGCCATGGCGGAGCGGGGTGCTCGGGCGGCCATGGAGGAGCGGGGTGCTCGGGTGGCCATGGAGGGTAGCCCCCCCCCAAAATTTTCTTGGGGAAGCTCCCCATCCCAGGGGGGCGCTCAGGAGCCGTGGAAGGCGAGCTGGACAGGGCCAGCGGAGGGAAAAGTGAGCTGGACGGGACCAGCGGAGGCCCAGGTGAGCTGGACGGGACCAGCGTGGGCCAAGGTGAGCTGGACGGGACCAGCGGAGGCAATGGTGAGCTGGACGGGACCAGCGGAGGCCCAGGTGAGCTGGACGGGACCAGCGGGGCCAAGGTGAGCTGGACGGGACCAGCGGAGGCAATGGTGAGCTGGACGGGACCAGCGGAGGCCCAGGTGAGCTGGACGGGACCAGCGTGGGCCAAGGTGAGCTGGACGGGACCAGCGGAGGCAATGGTGAGCTGGACGGGACCAGCGGAGGCCCTGGAGAGCTGGACGGAACCAGCGTGGGCCAAGGTGAGCTGGACGGGACCAGCGGAGGCAATGGTGAGCTGGACAGGACCAGCGGAGGCCCTGGAGAGCTGGACGGAACCAGCGTGGGCCAAGGTGAGCTGGACGGGACCAGCGGAGGCAATGGTGAGCTGGACGGGACCAGCGGAGGCCCAGGTGAGCTGGACGGAACCAGCGTGGGCCAAGGTGAGCTGGACGGGACCAGCGGAGGCAATGGTGAGCTGGACGGGACCAGCGGAGGCCCAGGTGAGCTGGACGGGACCAGCGTGGGCCAGCGTGGGCGCTCGGGTGCCGCTGACTCTCGGGGGCGCTCGGAAGAGCTGGACGGAACCAGCGGGGAAATTGAAGCGCACTTACGAGGAGCCGGCACTGGAGGGCGCTGTCGAGGTGCAGGCACTGGAGGGCACTGGCGTGGTGCAGGCACTGGAGGGCACTGGCGTGGTGCAGGCACTGGAGGGCACTGGCGTGGTGCAGGCACTGGAGGGCCCTGGCGAGGTGCAGGCACTGGAGGGCACTGGCGAGGTGCAGGCACTGGAGGGCACTGGCGAGGTGCAGGCACTGGAGGGCGCAGCCTCGGAGCAGGCACTGGAGGGCACTGGCGAGGTGCAGGCACTGGAGGGCGCTGGCGAGGTGCAGGCACTGGAGGGCACTGGCGAGGTGCAGGCACTGGAGGGCGCAGCCTCGGAGCAGGCACTGGAGGGCGCAGTCTCGGAGCAGGCACCGGAGGGCGCTGTCGGGGAGCAGCCACTGGATCTCGGCGGCGCTCGGGAAGCGCGGGCTCTCGGCGGCGCTCGGGAAGCGCGGGCTCTCGGCGGCGCTCGGGAAGCGCGGGCTCTCGGCGGCGCTCGGGAAGCGCGGGCTCGCGGCGGCGCTCGGGAACCAGCCGAGACGAAGACGAGCTGGGCGGCACCAGCGAAGAAGAGCTGGGCAGGACCAGTGGAGACGAAGAAGAGCTGGTTTCGACTCGGGACCGGTAACTTCCCAGACACCGGTAGATCCCCTCTCTCCAACACAATCCTGTGGTGTCTGGGAGATCCATAGGGCGCTGGTAATTTGCCCCGAGCCGAAACAGATGGAGGATTGCCGCGTCGTGGAGCTCCGTCACCGCGGCGAGCTTGCAGAATCCTCCGGCGAACTCCACAAAGGAGAGATTCCGCCGGCTAAGGGCGAGGACGCAGGCGGCGAACTCCATCGTTGTTTGCGGTGGATTATTCTGTCACGGTACACGGGGATCCAGGAACGAGGAGACGAGGATTCTGACAAACGAGGTATTTAATGAGAGACAAACGGAGGAGAGACAGGAACACAGGTAAGGACATCTACGGCTTGGACACATGACATTAACAATAATCCACAAGTAACATGGGCAGAACAGACTAGATATAGGAAGACATGACTGGAAACACCTGGGACATAATCAAGATACAGACGAAGACTAATCAACTAATGATGGGGAACAGGAAGGACCATAAAAGGGTGAGGGGACAAAGGCAGAGGAAGACAAAGTCTGACAGGTTGTCTCAAATAAAAGGAAGAAAGGATTATTAATTGTTCTCTCAATGTCAGTGAGGCTCTCAGCAGACGTTGTTAAACACTGAGCGGCGTCAGCGAGCATATTTGAGTAAGTAACGTTACATGACAACCGCTCACTCAGAGAGACACGCAAAACAAACAGATTATATTTTTATATAGCAGTGTTTTTTTTGCTTTATTAATCACAGACACTAGACCATGTAGTGATTTGACAGCTCTGTTTTTGATTTATATATCAAATAAATAAATATTCAATGACAATGTTGCCTTTTGAAGTTTAATCAGCCCTTTCACGATTTAAACAGAAAGACCTCTTGAAATTGTAAATGAAGACATTTCTTAAACCATTTAACGTATTTACAACTTTTTACAGCCTTCAATTTGATACAACTAAAATAAGGAGTTTATAAGGACCTGCGGGAGCCCTGTATTTAAGGTAGCCCATAGGGTGATATTGGTAGCCCGACTGGTATTAAACCAATATTCCCGGGACGACGTGCTAGTGATTTTGCTAGAATTGCTGGAATTGCGAATTAGGGTTAGGGTAACTATACGCTATACCCTGCTGTAACTATAGTTTAATAATATTGTTTTAAACATGAGTATTAGTACTAACAACATATTTTTACTGTATTTGTGTAAGTATTTTTTATTTTATTTTAGGTCATGGTATAGTAACAAAAGTACATTACCACATTTTTATTTATAATGTAGTAGTCAATTTGTAACATAATATTAACTAGTCAGTCAGTCAGTCATATTTATTTATAAAGCACGTTTAAAAACAACAGCTGTTGGCCAAAGTGCTGTACAAAAATAAAACATATACCAAAATACAAGAATAGACAAAACACAACAACAGATGATACACTACAATTGCACCACTGTGCTTACTTGAGACCATATGCAACAGTAAATAAATACGTTTTAAGAAGAAACTTAAAATCAGCGTATGTTGGAGCAGATCTTATATAAGATGGCAAATTGTTCCAAAGCTGTGGGGCAGCCACTGAAAAGGCACGGTCACCTTTCAATTTCAGGCGTGTCCTTGGAACAGTCAATTTAAGACTACTGTTTGATCGTAGTTCCCTGGAAGCATTACAGTAAAACAGGAGATCGGAGATATATGACGGAGCCAGTCCATGCAAACCTTTGTATACAAACAGCAATGATTTAAAATGAATGCGATATTTAACTAATATTAACTAAGATTCATAAATGCTATAAAAACTATTGTTCATTTTAACTTATATAATGTTATAAGCTAAAACCTTATTGAAAACAGTTTGCTACACAAGTTTCATATATTGTTCTGTGTGTGTGTGTGTGTGTGTGTTGGTTTTGGTGGATTACAGGGACATTTCACCAGTTTACATACCAACATTATAAGGACATTTGGGATTATGGGGACAGAGGACATGTCCTCGTAATTCAAGCAATGTAGATTCATCTATTTGAGCCTCAGGAACAATCTCCTGCTTTTTTTGTGAATGTCCTTCTAAGTGGGTGAACCAGTTTTCTGGTGTTTTCGAGTGTGTGGGATTCTGCCTCTATCGGCGGATCTGTTACTGATGATTTATACACATTACCGAACTAAATGGGCGGAGACTCCTCGGAAAACGCGGGCTGCCTTTTGATTGGCGAATCACGCTCATGCGCTGTGGAGGCGGGGTCTTCCGGAAGCACGCAATCTCAAAATGGAGGAGTGATACAGCAACGGCCATTTAGGTAAGTAAATAAAGTATAAAGATTTATATATTAATTCATACAAATTAGTCTTGTCTATATGGCTTATTTTCTGTGGATTGTATTCTTCTGGCAGTCGCTAAAAGATATATTCACGCAGTCATAATCCGTATATGCGATATATGAAGCTCGAAGATAGGCCGCGATTGAATAATACATGTAACGTTAACGTTATGTAACGAATTAACGTTGCTTATGACAGATTAGCAATATTAAACGTATGTCGGAAGTTTTGGAAGAACTGTCAGACATAAAGACACTAAATGCCTTGAATTCGCGTTGTGACTGAGAGCAATAATCATATTGTTTACTGAAATGGCTTCATTGGTAAAAAAAAAAAAAGACAGTAAAGAGAATGATGTTTGTATGTATCAATTTAGATAATCAATGCGTTTGAAAAGCTAATATGCTAATAATAGACATAACACAGGCCATGCACGCGATTCATATGCATTCACAAGGGCAAAATTAAACATTTATATTACATAAATTAATATAATCTGCATGTAACACGTTCTGCATTTTGCAAATATTTAATTTGTCATCTTTAGATTAAATGGCCACGGAGTTATTATGATAATGCTAATTTTCCCTGAGAGAAGCTTTGGGGAATATATTTTATAGCTATACTTTAATATGGATTATATGTTAATTATTAAATTATTATTATTAGTACTTATTTATTTATACTTAATTTTTACTTCTTTACTTGATGTCAATTAACTGTAACAGAGGTCAGCTCAGACAATTTTTAAGAGTATAGTAATTTAGAATGAATAATACATGAATATTATATTGACTGTTACAATGCAGATGAGACTGTCCAATTTACAGTAACATATTAAGATGTAATTAGAGGTACAGATGTAATGCAACATTTATCTAAACCATCATGTAATGAATTGTGCTGACATTATCTCATGTCAACCTCACTGTACAATACAGCTTTTCATAAAGGTGTTCAGATGCTGTTTACGTAAAATGATTATGTACACAGTGCTTTGTTTTCCCAGTGTGTGTTTTAAGTGAACTGCACTAAAATCCTGGAGTAAACTGTACTACCTCCTGAGGTAGTCCGAGTGTGTTTGGACTTTTGGGCTTTCTTGTAAAATTCAACTGAGTTGATATCATACACCCTGAAAAGAAGCGATTCTGTGTATACTGTATGGATGTTGCAGCATATTACAGATGCATATATTTGGAAATGTTCTGTGTTTTTAAAGTAACATATGTTAATTTCTGCAGATAGATGAAATGGAGAACGGTTCAAGGCTTCACAGGCTTAAACCTGTATGTGATGCAGAGAGACACATACAATCAAGAACTGTCCTTGAGCAGCAGTTCATTAACAAGTTCAAAGGTACGGTACCCCTGCACTGACTGCCTTGTACTGTTTTGTAATGTCTCATAATCATGTACTTGTCATCATCACCTAGGCTGGTCCCTGGACCGTTCAATCTCACTGGTGTGATTCAAAAGTTATGTAGATGACATTATAAACTACTATATTCAAATCTGCTCTCCTGCCTTTGACTGGCACTCAGCCAAAGACAGACTTGCACAAAACTTGTCATAAATATTAACTGTTCTATGCTTTCAACAACATATTGTTTATGTTTCAGACATTTAAATAACCATATATAGTAACACAAAATATTTATACACACGGATGCCTGTGGAAACGCCAGTAATAATCAACATAAACCTCAAACATAATTTGATTATACATTTTATTCATGGAAAACATGCAATGTGTAGTTAACCATAAAGTTGACTTATTCTTCTCTCAGTTCACCAGCCTGTCACAGAAACAGAGGAATCTATGTGTAAATCTGACAAACTCCTGACTCCCTGACTGTGTTAGAGCTTAAACAACCGTAGCAGCATCTCTATGATGATCATCTCTATGATGATTTTAGATGTAGTAAAAACACAAGATTGAACTGTAACTCACACATTCTCAAAAAATTGTTGCAAATGCGACTATTTTGGTCGCAGTCTAGAGCCCTGTGTAACTTTTATCGCACTAGCGATTAATAAATAAAATGGCATGCTGCTTGCAGACGAACATTGTAGCCATATCTACTTCTCTCTGTTTATGGATGTGGAGAATCACACAGATACCAACAAATTGAAAATAGACCCACTATAGGCTCACCGTACTGATTCAGTACAAACAATGAAGACAAAATAAAAGTTAGTTACACCATATGTGAACCTGAAAACACATTGCATTGCAAGAACAGAATGGTTTGCCAGGACACTGTATTGAAATCATAGTCATTGTAGTTACACCATATGTGAACCTGAAAACACACTACATTGCAAGGACAGAATGGTTTGTCAGGACACTGTATTGAAATCATAGTCATTGTAGTTACACCATATGTGAACCTGAAAACACACTACATTGCAAGGACAGAATGGTTTGCCAGGACACTGTAGTGTGTTAATGATTAGTGAATAGTAGACATATAACTGTCATAAAGTCCTGCTAAACCACTCTGTCCTTTCAATACAGTCACAGTGTGTTGTCAGTGACATCAATAAGGTTTGGTCATTGTAGCTTTGCATGGTTAAATTCTGTACCAGAAAAGGCAGAACCAGATGTCAGGCGTAAAACAACACTTTAATGCAGTACCTCATATTTTAACTGATGTTATAAAGGTTAGTGCTGGGTGGTATAACCAACAATCTGTGTCACAGTGCTTTCTAAGATTCTGCTGCTTTCACAGCATATCACAGGATTATTTTCCTTATTTAGCTTGAGCAAATATTCTACACCAGTATTTACGTACATTTATTGTCTCTTTTACAGATGAAGGCAGATGCCGTTACTGAAATGTCAAGACTCTTACCAGAAGTTCAGAACAGGTATTGTGTCATTTTCGTTGAGTGTGCTTACTTTTATA